>JAHZMQ010000098.1:0-23281 GCA_031772345.1 Himalopsyche anomala | reverse complement strand
GCTTGCATGACCTTCACGAAATTTTGAAGGTCAATTTTTTTTTTGTCAAAGTCAATTTTCTCAATTGCCGAGTCTTTTCTGATGTTCGATTCTCTCGTCACGGTCACCGTATTTTGAAGGTCAAATTATTTTTCAAGGTCATTTCGACTTGAAGGTCAAAAAAAATTCGCGGGCATTGAATTTCTTCAAATTTCAATTTATTTCAAAATAATAAAAAAATTTTTTTTTTTTCAAATTTGACGAAGAAATTTTTTCACGGCTTCACGAAATTTTGAAGGTCAATTTTTTTTTTGTCAAAGTCAATTTTCTCAATTGCCGAGTCTTTTCTGATGTTCGATTCTCTCGTCACGGTCACCGTATTTTGAAGGTCAAATTATTTTTCAAGGTCATTTCGACTTGAAGGTCAAAAAAAATTCGCGGGCATTGAATTTCTTCAAATTTCAATTTATTTCAAAATAATAAAAAATTTTTTTTTCAAATTTGACGAAGAAATTTTTTCACGGCTTCACGAAATTTTGAAGGTCAATTTTTTTTTTGTCAAAGTCAATTTTCTCAATTGCCGAGTCTTTTCTGATGTTCGATTCTCTCGTCACGGTCACCGTATTTTGAAGGTCAAATTATTTTTCAAGGTCATTTCGACTTGAAGGTCAAAAAAAATTCGCGGGCATTGAATTTCTTCAAATTTCAATTTATTTCAAAATAATAAAAAAAATTTTTTTTTCAAATTTGACGAAGAAATTTTTTCACGGCTTCACGAAATTTTGAAGGTCAATTTTTTTTTTGTCAAAGTCAATTTTCTCAATTGCCGAGTCTTTTCTGATGTTCGATTCTCTCGTCACGGTCACCGTATTTTGAAGGTCAAATTATTTTTCAAGGTCATTTCGACTTGAAGGTCAAAAAAAATTCGCGGGCATTGAATTTCTTCAAATTTCAATTTATTTCAAAATAATAAAAAATTTTTTTTTTTTCAAATTTGACGAAGAAATTTTTTCACGGCTTCACGAAATTTTGAAGGTCAATTTTTTTTTTGTCAAAGTCAATTTTCTCAATTGCCGAGTCTTTTCTGATGTTCGATTCTCTCGTCACGGTCACCGTATTTTGAAGGTCAAATTATTTTTCAAGGTCATTTCGACTTGAAGGTCAAAAAAAATTCGCGGGCATTGAATTTCTTCAAATTTCAATTTATTTCAAAATAATAAAAAATTTTTTTTTTTTCAAATTTGACGAAGAAATTTTTTCACGGCTTCACGAAATTTTGAAGGTCAATTTTTTTTTTGTCAAAGTCAATTTTCTCAATTGCCGAGTCTTTTCTGATGTTCGATTCTCTCGTCACGGTCACCGTATTTTGAAGGTCAAATTATTTTTCAAGGTCATTTCGACTTGAAGGTCAAAAAAAATTCGCGGGCATTGAATTTCTTCAAATTTCAATTTATTTCAAAATAATAAAAAATTTTTTTTTTTTCAAATTTGACGAAGAAATTTTTTCACGGCTTCACGAAATTTTGAAGGTCAATTTTTTTTTTGTCAAAGTCAATTTTCTCAATTGCCGAGTCTTTTCTGATGTTCGATTCTCTCGTCACGGTCACCGTATTTTGAAGGTCAAATTATTTTTCAAGGTCATTTCGACTTGAAGGTCAAAAAAAATTCGCGGGCATTGAATTTCTTCAAATTTCAATTTATTTCAAAATAATAAAAAATTTTTTTTTTTTCAAATTTGACGAAGAAATTTTTTCACGGCTTCACGAAATTTTGAAGGTCAATTTTTTTTTTGTCAAAGTCAATTTTCTCAATTGCCGAGTCTTTTCTGATGTTCGATTCTCTCGTCACGGTCACCGTATTTTGAAGGTCAAATTATTTTTCAAGGTCATTTCGACTTGAAGGTCAAAAAAAATTCGCGGGCATTGAATTTCTTCAAATTTCAATTTATTTCAAAATAATAAAAAATTTTTTTTTTTTCAAATTTGACGAAGAAATTTTTTCACGGCTTCACGAAATTTTGAAGGTCAATTTTTTTTTTGTCAAAGTCAATTTTCTCAATTGCCGAGTCTTTTCTGATGTTCGATTCTCTCGTCACGGTCACCGTATTTTGAAGGTCAAATTATTTTTCAAGGTCATTTCGACTTGAAGGTCAAAAAAAATTCGCGGGCATTGAATTTCTTCAAATTTCAATTTATTTCAAAATAATAAAAAATTTTTTTTTTTTCAAATTTGACGAAGAAATTTTTTCACGGCTTCACGAAATTTTGAAGGTCAATTTTTTTTTTGTCAAAGTCAATTTTCTCAATTGCCGAGTCTTTTCTGATGTTCGATTCTCTCGTCACGGTCACCGTATTTTGAAGGTCAAATTATTTTTCAAGGTCATTTCGACTTGAAGGTCAAAAAAAATTCGCGGGCATTGAATTTCTTCAAATTTCAATTTATTTCAAAATAATAAAAAATTTTTTTTTTTTCAAATTTGACGAAGAAATTTTTTCACGGCTTCACGAAATTTTGAAGGTCAATTTTTTTTTTGTCAAAGTCAATTTTCTCAATTGCCGAGTCTTTTCTGATGTTCGATTCTCTCGTCACGGTCACCGTATTTTGAAGGTCAAATTATTTTTCAAGGTCATTTCGACTTGAAGGTCAAAAAAAATTCGCGGGCATTGAATTTCTTCAAATTTCAATTTATTTCAAAATAATAAAAAATTTTTTTTTTTTCAAATTTGACGAAGAAATTTTTTCACGGCTTCACGAAATTTTGAAGGTCAATTTTTTTTTTGTCAAAGTCAATTTTCTCAATTGCCGAGTCTTTTCTGATGTTCGATTCTCTCGTCACGGTCACCGTATTTTGAAGGTCAAATTATTTTTCAAGGTCATTTCGACTTGAAGGTCAAAAAAAATTCGCGGGCATTGAATTTCTTCAAATTTCAATTTATTTCAAAATAATAAAAAAATTTTTTTTTTTCAAATTTGACGAAGAAATTTTTTCACGGCTTCACGAAATTTTGAAGGTCAATTTTTTTTTTGTCAAAGTCAATTTTCTCAATTGCCGAGTCTTTTCTGATGTTCGATTCTCTCGTCACGGTCACCGTATTTTGAAGGTCAAATTATTTTTCAAGGTCATTTCGACTTGAAGGTCAAAAAAAATTCGCGGGCATTGAATTTCTTCAAATTTCAATTTATTTCAAAATAATAAAAAATTTTTTTTTTTTCAAATTTGACGAAGAAATTTTTTCACGGCTTCACGAAATTTTGAAGGTCAATTTTTTTTTTGTCAAAGTCAATTTTCTCAATTGCCGAGTCTTTTCTGATGTTCGATTCTCTCGTCACGGTCACCGTATTTTGAAGGTCAAATTATTTTTCAAGGTCATTTCGACTTGAAGGTCAAAAAAAATTCGCGGGCATTGAATTTCTTCAAATTTCAATTTATTTCAAAATAATAAAAAATTTTTTTTTTTTCAAATTTGACGAAGAAATTTTTTCACGGCTTCACGAAATTTTGAAGGTCAATTTTTTTTTTGTCAAAGTCAATTTTCTCAATTGCCGAGTCTTTTCTGATGTTCGATTCTCTCGTCACGGTCACCGTATTTTGAAGGTCAAATTATTTTTCAAGGTCATTTCGACTTGAAGGTCAAAAAAAATTCGCGGGCATTGAATTTCTTCAAATTTCAATTTATTTCAAAATAATAAAAAATTTTTTTTTTTTCAAATTTGACGAAGAAATTTTTTCACGGCTTCACGAAATTTTGAAGGTCAATTTTTTTTTTGTCAAAGTCAATTTTCTCAATTGCCGAGTCTTTTCTGATGTTCGATTCTCTCGTCACGGTCACCGTATTTTGAAGGTCAAATTATTTTTCAAGGTCATTTCGACTTGAAGGTCAAAAAAAATTCGCGGGCATTGAATTTCTTCAAATTTCAATTTATTTCAAAATAATAAAAAATTTTTTTTTTTTCAAATTTGACGAAGAAATTTTTTCACGGCTTCACGAAATTTTGAAGGTCAATTTTTTTTTTGTCAAAGTCAATTTTCTCAATTGCCGAGTCTTTTCTGATGTTCGATTCTCTCGTCACGGTCACCGTATTTTGAAGGTCAAATTATTTTTCAAGGTCATTTCGACTTGAAGGTCAAAAAAAATTCGCGGGCATTGAATTTCTTCAAATTTCAATTTATTTCAAAATAATAAAAAATTTTTTTTTCAAATTTGACGAAGAAATTTTTTCACGGCTTCACGAAATTTTGAAGGTCAATTTTTTTTTTGTCAAAGTCAATTTTCTCAATTGCCGAGTCTTTTCTGATGTTCGATTCTCTCGTCACGGTCACCGTATTTTGAAGGTCAAATTATTTTTCAAGGTCATTTCGACTTGAAGGTCAAAAAAAATTCGCGGGCATTGAATTTCTTCAAATTTCAATTTATTTCAAAATAATAAAAAAAATTTTTTTTTTCAAATTTGACGAAGAAATTTTTTCACGGCTTCACGAAATTTTGAAGGTCAATTTTTTTTTTGTCAAAGTCAATTTTCTCAATTGCCGAGTCTTTTCTGATGTTCGATTCTCTCGTCACGGTCACCGTATTTTGAAGGTCAAATTATTTTTCAAGGTCATTTCGACTTGAAGGTCAAAAAAAATTCGCGGGCATTGAATTTCTTCAAATTTCAATTTATTTCAAAATAATAAAAAATTTTTTTTTCAAATTTGACGAAGAAATTTTTTCACGGCTTCACGAAATTTTGAAGGTCAATTTTTTTTTTGTCAAAGTCAATTTTCTCAATTGCCGAGTCTTTTCTGATGTTCGATTCTCTCGTCACGGTCACCGTATTTTGAAGGTCAAATTATTTTTCAAGGTCATTTCGACTTGAAGGTCAAAAAAAATTCGCGGGCATTGAATTTCTTCAAATTTCAATTTATTTCAAAATAATAAAAAAATTTTTTTTTCAAATTTGACGAAGAAATTTTTTCACGGCTTCACGAAATTTTGAAGGTCAATTTTTTTTTTGTCAAAGTCAATTTTCTCAATTGCCGAGTCTTTTCTGATGTTCGATTCTCTCGTCACGGTCACCGTATTTTGAAGGTCAAATTATTTTTCAAGGTCATTTCGACTTGAAGGTCAAAAAAAATTCGCGGGCATTGAATTTCTTCAAATTTCAATTTATTTCAAAATAATAAAAAATTTTTTTTTCAAATTTGACGAAGAAATTTTTTCACGGCTTCACGAAATTTTGAAGGTCAATTTTTTTTTTGTCAAAGTCAATTTTCTCAATTGCCGAGTCTTTTCTGATGTTCGATTCTCTCGTCACGGTCACCGTATTTTGAAGGTCAAATTATTTTTCAAGGTCATTTCGACTTGAAGGTCAAAAAAAATTCGCGGGCATTGAATTTCTTCAAATTTCAATTTATTTCAAAATAATAAAAAATTTTTTTTTCAAATTTGACGAAGAAATTTTTTCACGGCTTCACGAAATTTTGAAGGTCAATTTTTTTTTTGTCAAAGTCAATTTTCTCAATTGCCGAGTCTTTTCTGATGTTCGATTCTCTCGTCACGGTCACCGTATTTTGAAGGTCAAATTATTTTTCAAGGTCATTTCGACTTGAAGGTCAAAAAAAATTCGCGGGCATTGAATTTCTTCAAATTTCAATTTATTTCAAAATAATAAAAAAAAATTTTTTTTCAAATTTGACGAAGAAATTTTTTCACGGCTTCACGAAATTTTGAAGGTCAATTTTTTTTTTGTCAAAGTCAATTTTCTCAATTGCCGAGTCTTTTCTGATGTTCGATTCTCTCGTCACGGTCACCGTATTTTGAAGGTCAAATTATTTTTCAAGGTCATTTCGACTTGAAGGTCAAAAAAAATTCGCGGGCATTGAATTTCTTCAAATTTCAATTTATTTCAAAATAATAAAAAAAATTTTTTTTTTCAAATTTGACGAAGAAATTTTTTCACGGCTTCACGAAATTTTGAAGGTCAATTTTTTTTTTGTCAAAGTCAATTTTCTCAATTGCCGAGTCTTTTCTGATGTTCGATTCTCTCGTCACGGTCACCGTATTTTGAAGGTCAAATTATTTTTCAAGGTCATTTCGACTTGAAGGTCAAAAAAAATTCGCGGGCATTGAATTTCTTCAAATTTCAATTTATTTCAAAATAATAAAAAATTTTTTTTTTTTCAAATTTGACGAAGAAATTTTTTCACGGCTTCACGAAATTTTGAAGGTCAATTTTTTTTTTGTCAAAGTCAATTTTCTCAATTGCCGAGTCTTTTCTGATGTTCGATTCTCTCGTCACGGTCACCGTATTTTGAAGGTCAAATTATTTTTCAAGGTCATTTCGACTTGAAGGTCAAAAAAAATTCGCGGGCATTGAATTTCTTCAAATTTCAATTTATTTCAAAATAATAAAAAATTTTTTTTTTTTCAAATTTGACGAAGAAATTTTTTCACGGCTTCACGAAATTTTGAAGGTCAATTTTTTTTTTGTCAAAGTCAATTTTCTCAATTGCCGAGTCTTTTCTGATGTTCGATTCTCTCGTCACGGTCACCGTATTTTGAAGGTCAAATTATTTTTCAAGGTCATTTCGACTTGAAGGTCAAAAAAAATTCGCGGGCATTGAATTTCTTCAAATTTCAATTTATTTCAAAATAATAAAAAATTTTTTTTTCAAATTTGACGAAGAAATTTTTTCACGGCTTCACGAAATTTTGAAGGTCAATTTTTTTTTTGTCAAAGTCAATTTTCTCAATTGCCGAGTCTTTTCTGATGTTCGATTCTCTCGTCACGGTCACCGTATTTTGAAGGTCAAATTATTTTTCAAGGTCATTTCGACTTGAAGGTCAAAAAAAATTCGCGGGCATTGAATTTCTTCAAATTTCAATTTATTTCAAAATAATAAAAAATTTTTTTTTTTTCAAATTTGACGAAGAAATTTTTTCACGGCTTCACGAAATTTTGAAGGTCAATTTTTTTTTTGTCAAAGTCAATTTTCTCAATTGCCGAGTCTTTTCTGATGTTCGATTCTCTCGTCACGGTCACCGTATTTTGAAGGTCAAATTATTTTTCAAGGTCATTTCGACTTGAAGGTCAAAAAAAATTCGCGGGCATTGAATTTCTTCAAATTTCAATTTATTTCAAAATAATAAAAAATTTTTTTTTTTTCAAATTTGACGAAGAAATTTTTTCACGGCTTCACGAAATTTTGAAGGTCAATTTTTTTTTTGTCAAAGTCAATTTTCTCAATTGCCGAGTCTTTTCTGATGTTCGATTCTCTCGTCACGGTCACCGTATTTTGAAGGTCAAATTATTTTTCAAGGTCATTTCGACTTGAAGGTCAAAAAAAATTCGCGGGCATTGAATTTCTTCAAATTTCAATTTATTTCAAAATAATAAAAAATTTTTTTTTTTTCAAATTTGACGAAGAAATTTTTTCACGGCTTCACGAAATTTTGAAGGTCAATTTTTTTTTTGTCAAAGTCAATTTTCTCAATTGCCGAGTCTTTTCTGATGTTCGATTCTCTCGTCACGGTCACCGTATTTTGAAGGTCAAATTATTTTTCAAGGTCATTTCGACTTGAAGGTCAAAAAAAATTCGCGGGCATTGAATTTCTTCAAATTTCAATTTATTTCAAAATAATAAAAAATTTTTTTTTTTTCAAATTTGACGAAGAAATTTTTTCACGGCTTCACGAAATTTTGAAGGTCAATTTTTTTTTTGTCAAAGTCAATTTTCTCAATTGCCGAGTCTTTTCTGATGTTCGATTCTCTCGTCACGGTCACCGTATTTTGAAGGTCAAATTATTTTTCAAGGTCATTTCGACTTGAAGGTCAAAAAAAATTCGCGGGCATTGAATTTCTTCAAATTTCAATTTATTTCAAAATAATAAAAAATTTTTTTTTTTTCAAATTTGACGAAGAAATTTTTTCACGGCTTCACGAAATTTTGAAGGTCAATTTTTTTTTTGTCAAAGTCAATTTTCTCAATTGCCGAGTCTTTTCTGATGTTCGATTCTCTCGTCACGGTCACCGTATTTTGAAGGTCAAATTATTTTTCAAGGTCATTTCGACTTGAAGGTCAAAAAAAATTCGCGGGCATTGAATTTCTTCAAATTTCAATTTATTTCAAAATAATAAAAAATTTTTTTTTTTTCAAATTTGACGAAGAAATTTTTTCACGGCTTCACGAAATTTTGAAGGTCAATTTTTTTTTTGTCAAAGTCAATTTTCTCAATTGCCGAGTCTTTTCTGATGTTCGATTCTCTCGTCACGGTCACCGTATTTTGAAGGTCAAATTATTTTTCAAGGTCATTTCGACTTGAAGGTCAAAAAAAATTCGCGGGCATTGAATTTCTTCAAATTTCAATTTATTTCAAAATAATAAAAAAATTTTTTTTTCAAATTTGACGAAGAAATTTTTTCACGGCTTCACGAAATTTTGAAGGTCAATTTTTTTTTTGTCAAAGTCAATTTTCTCAATTGCCGAGTCTTTTCTGATGTTCGATTCTCTCGTCACGGTCACCGTATTTTGAAGGTCAAATTATTTTTCAAGGTCATTTCGACTTGAAGGTCAAAAAAAATTCGCGGGCATTGAATTTCTTCAAATTTCAATTTATTTCAAAATAATAAAAAAATTTTTTTTTTTCAAATTTGACGAAGAAATTTTTTCACGGCTTCACGAAATTTTGAAGGTCAATTTTTTTTTTGTCAAAGTCAATTTTCTCAATTGCCGAGTCTTTTCTGATGTTCGATTCTCTCGTCACGGTCACCGTATTTTGAAGGTCAAATTATTTTTCAAGGTCATTTCGACTTGAAGGTCAAAAAAAATTCGCGGGCATTGAATTTCTTCAAATTTCAATTTATTTCAAAATAATAAAAAATTTTTTTTTTTTCAAATTTGACGAAGAAATTTTTTCACGGCTTCACGAAATTTTGAAGGTCAATTTTTTTTTTGTCAAAGTCAATTTTCTCAATTGCCGAGTCTTTTCTGATGTTCGATTCTCTCGTCACGGTCACCGTATTTTGAAGGTCAAATTATTTTTCAAGGTCATTTCGACTTGAAGGTCAAAAAAAATTCGCGGGCATTGAATTTCTTCAAATTTCAATTTATTTCAAAATAATAAAAAATTTTTTTTTTTTCAAATTTGACGAAGAAATTTTTTCACGGCTTCACGAAATTTTGAAGGTCAATTTTTTTTTTGTCAAAGTCAATTTTCTCAATTGCCGAGTCTTTTCTGATGTTCGATTCTCTCGTCACGGTCACCGTATTTTGAAGGTCAAATTATTTTTCAAGGTCATTTCGACTTGAAGGTCAAAAAAAATTCGCGGGCATTGAATTTCTTCAAATTTCAATTTATTTCAAAATAATAAAAAATTATTTTTTTTTCAAATTTGACGAAGAAATTTTTTCACGGCTTCACGAAATTTTGAAGGTCAATTTTTTTTTTGTCAAAGTCAATTTTCTCAATTGCCGAGTCTTTTCTGATGTTCGATTCTCTCGTCACGGTCACCGTATTTTGAAGGTCAAATTATTTTTCAAGGTCATTTCGACTTGAAGGTCAAAAAAAATTCGCGGGCATTGAATTTCTTCAAATTTCAATTTATTTCAAAATAATAAAAAATTTTTTTTTCAAATTTGACGAAGAAATTTTTTCACGGCTTCACGAAATTTTGAAGGTCAATTTTTTTTTTGTCAAAGTCAATTTTCTCAATTGCCGAGTCTTTTCTGATGTTCGATTCTCTCGTCACGGTCACCGTATTTTGAAGGTCAAATTATTTTTCAAGGTCATTTCGACTTGAAGGTCAAAAAAAATTCGCGGGCATTGAATTTCTTCAAATTTCAATTTATTTCAAAATAATAAAAAATTTTTTTTTTTTCAAATTTGACGAAGAAATTTTTTCACGGCTTCACGAAATTTTGAAGGTCAATTTTTTTTTTGTCAAAGTCAATTTTCTCAATTGCCGAGTCTTTTCTGATGTTCGATTCTCTCGTCACGGTCACCGTATTTTGAAGGTCAAATTATTTTTCAAGGTCATTTCGACTTGAAGGTCAAAAAAAATTCGCGGGCATTGAATTTCTTCAAATTTCAATTTATTTCAAAATAATAAAAAATTTTTTTTTTTTCAAATTTGACGAAGAAATTTTTTCACGGCTTCACGAAATTTTGAAGGTCAATTTTTTTTTTGTCAAAGTCAATTTTCTCAATTGCCGAGTCTTTTCTGATGTTCGATTCTCTCGTCACGGTCACCGTATTTTGAAGGTCAAATTATTTTTCAAGGTCATTTCGACTTGAAGGTCAAAAAAAATTCGCGGGCATTGAATTTCTTCAAATTTCAATTTATTTCAAAATAATAAAAAATTTTTTTTTTTTCAAATTTGACGAAGAAATTTTTTCACGGCTTCACGAAATTTTGAAGGTCAATTTTTTTTTTGTCAAAGTCAATTTTCTCAATTGCCGAGTCTTTTCTGATGTTCGATTCTCTCGTCACGGTCACCGTATTTTGAAGGTCAAATTATTTTTCAAGGTCATTTCGACTTGAAGGTCAAAAAAAATTCGCGGGCATTGAATTTCTTCAAATTTCAATTTATTTCAAAATAATAAAAAAAATTTTTTTTTTCAAATTTGACGAAGAAATTTTTTCACGGCTTCACGAAATTTTGAAGGTCAATTTTTTTTTTGTCAAAGTCAATTTTCTCAATTGCCGAGTCTTTTCTGATGTTCGATTCTCTCGTCACGGTCACCGTATTTTGAAGGTCAAATTATTTTTCAAGGTCATTTCGACTTGAAGGTCAAAAAAAATTCGCGGGCATTGAATTTCTTCAAATTTCAATTTATTTCAAAATAATAAAAAATTTTTTTTTTTTCAAATTTGACGAAGAAATTTTTTCACGGCTTCACGAAATTTTGAAGGTCAATTTTTTTTTTGTCAAAGTCAATTTTCTCAATTGCCGAGTCTTTTCTGATGTTCGATTCTCTCGTCACGGTCACCGTATTTTGAAGGTCAAATTATTTTTCAAGGTCATTTCGACTTGAAGGTCAAAAAAAATTCGCGGGCATTGAATTTCTTCAAATTTCAATTTATTTCAAAATAATAAAAAATTTTTTTTTTTTCAAATTTGACGAAGAAATTTTTTCACGGCTTCACGAAATTTTGAAGGTCAATTTTTTTTTTGTCAAAGTCAATTTTCTCAATTGCCGAGTCTTTTCTGATGTTCGATTCTCTCGTCACGGTCACCGTATTTTGAAGGTCAAATTATTTTTCAAGGTCATTTCGACTTGAAGGTCAAAAAAAATTCGCGGGCATTGAATTTCTTCAAATTTCAATTTATTTCAAAATAATAAAAAATTTTTTTTTTTTCAAATTTGACGAAGAAATTTTTTCACGGCTTCACGAAATTTTGAAGGTCAATTTTTTTTTTGTCAAAGTCAATTTTCTCAATTGCCGAGTCTTTTCTGATGTTCGATTCTCTCGTCACGGTCACCGTATTTTGAAGGTCAAATTATTTTTCAAGGTCATTTCGACTTGAAGGTCAAAAAAAATTCGCGGGCATTGAATTTCTTCAAATTTCAATTTATTTCAAAATAATAAAAAATTTTTTTTTTTTCAAATTTGACGAAGAAATTTTTTCACGGCTTCACGAAATTTTGAAGGTCAATTTTTTTTTTGTCAAAGTCAATTTTCTCAATTGCCGAGTCTTTTCTGATGTTCGATTCTCTCGTCACGGTCACCGTATTTTGAAGGTCAAATTATTTTTCAAGGTCATTTCGACTTGAAGGTCAAAAAAAATTCGCGGGCATTGAATTTCTTCAAATTTCAATTTATTTCAAAATAATAAAAAAATTTTTTTTTTTCAAATTTGACGAAGAAATTTTTTCACGGCTTCACGAAATTTTGAAGGTCAATTTTTTTTTTGTCAAAGTCAATTTTCTCAATTGCCGAGTCTTTTCTGATGTTCGATTCTCTCGTCACGGTCACCGTATTTTGAAGGTCAAATTATTTTTCAAGGTCATTTCGACTTGAAGGTCAAAAAAAATTCGCGGGCATTGAATTTCTTCAAATTTCAATTTATTTCAAAATAATAAAAAATTTTTTTTTCAAATTTGACGAAGAAATTTTTTCACGGCTTCACGAAATTTTGAAGGTCAATTTTTTTTTTGTCAAAGTCAATTTTCTCAATTGCCGAGTCTTTTCTGATGTTCGATTCTCTCGTCACGGTCACCGTATTTTGAAGGTCAAATTATTTTTCAAGGTCATTTCGACTTGAAGGTCAAAAAAAATTCGCGGGCATTGAATTTCTTCAAATTTCAATTTATTTCAAAATAATAAAAAAAATTTTTTTTTCAAATTTGACGAAGAAATTTTTTCACGGCTTCACGAAATTTTGAAGGTCAATTTTTTTTTTGTCAAAGTCAATTTTCTCAATTGCCGAGTCTTTTCTGATGTTCGATTCTCTCGTCACGGTCACCGTATTTTGAAGGTCAAATTATTTTTCAAGGTCATTTCGACTTGAAGGTCAAAAAAAATTCGCGGGCATTGAATTTCTTCAAATTTCAATTTATTTCAAAATAATAAAAAAAAATTTTTTTTCAAATTTGACGAAGAAATTTTTTCACGGCTTCACGAAATTTTGAAGGTCAATTTTTTTTTTGTCAAAGTCAATTTTCTCAATTGCCGAGTCTTTTCTGATGTTCGATTCTCTCGTCACGGTCACCGTATTTTGAAGGTCAAATTATTTTTCAAGGTCATTTCGACTTGAAGGTCAAAAAAAATTCGCGGGCATTGAATTTCTTCAAATTTCAATTTATTTCAAAATAATAAAAAATTTTTTTTTCAAATTTGACGAAGAAATTTTTTCACGGCTTCACGAAATTTTGAAGGTCAATTTTTTTTTTGTCAAAGTCAATTTTCTCAATTGCCGAGTCTTTTCTGATGTTCGATTCTCTCGTCACGGTCACCGTATTTTGAAGGTCAAATTATTTTTCAAGGTCATTTCGACTTGAAGGTCAAAAAAAATTCGCGGGCATTGAATTTCTTCAAATTTCAATTTATTTCAAAATAATAAAAAATTTTTTTTTTTTCAAATTTGACGAAGAAATTTTTTCACGGCTTCACGAAATTTTGAAGGTCAATTTTTTTTTTGTCAAAGTCAATTTTCTCAATTGCCGAGTCTTTTCTGATGTTCGATTCTCTCGTCACGGTCACCGTATTTTGAAGGTCAAATTATTTTTCAAGGTCATTTCGACTTGAAGGTCAAAAAAAATTCGCGGGCATTGAATTTCTTCAAATTTCAATTTATTTCAAAATAATAAAATTTATTTTTTTTTTCAAATTTGACGAAGAAATTTTTTCACGGCTTCACGAAATTTTGAAGGTCAATTTTTTTTTTGTCAAAGTCAATTTTCTCAATTGCCGAGTCTTTTCTGATGTTCGATTCTCTCGTCACGGTCACCGTATTTTGAAGGTCAAATTATTTTTCAAGGTCATTTCGACTTGAAGGTCAAAAAAAATTCGCGGGCATTGAATTTCTTCAAATTTCAATTTATTTCAAAATAATAAAAAAAAATTTTTTTTCAAATTTGACGAAGAAATTTTTTCACGGCTTCACGAAATTTTGAAGGTCAATTTTTTTTTTGTCAAAGTCAATTTTCTCAATTGCCGAGTCTTTTCTGATGTTCGATTCTCTCGTCACGGTCACCGTATTTTGAAGGTCAAATTATTTTTCAAGGTCATTTCGACTTGAAGGTCAAAAAAAATTCGCGGGCATTGAATTTCTTCAAATTTCAATTTATTTCAAAATAATAAAAAATTTTTTTTTCAAATTTGACGAAGAAATTTTTTCACGGCTTCACGAAATTTTGAAGGTCAATTTTTTTTTTGTCAAAGTCAATTTTCTCAATTGCCGAGTCTTTTCTGATGTTCGATTCTCTCGTCACGGTCACCGTATTTTGAAGGTCAAATTATTTTTCAAGGTCATTTCGACTTGAAGGTCAAAAAAAATTCGCGGGCATTGAATTTCTTCAAATTTCAATTTATTTCAAAATAATAAAAAATTTTTTTTCAAATTTGACGAAGAAATTTTTTCACGGCTTCACGAAATTTTGAAGGTCAATTTTTTTTTTGTCAAAGTCAATTTTCTCAATTGCCGAGTCTTTTCTGATGTTCGATTCTCTCGTCACGGTCACCGTATTTTGAAGGTCAAATTATTTTTCAAGGTCATTTCGACTTGAAGGTCAAAAAAAATTCGCGGGCATTGAATTTCTTCAAATTTCAATTTATTTCAAAATAATAAAAAAATTTTTTTTCAAATTTGACGAAGAAATTTTTTCACGGCTTCACGAAATTTTGAAGGTCAATTTTTTTTTTGTCAAAGTCAATTTTCTCAATTGCCGAGTCTTTTCTGATGTTCGATTCTCTCGTCACGGTCACCGTATTTTGAAGGTCAAATTATTTTTCAAGGTCATTTCGACTTGAAGGTCAAAAAAAATTCGCGGGCATTGAATTTCTTCAAATTTCAATTTATTTCAAAATAATAAAAAATTTTTTTTTCAAATTTGACGAAGAAATTTTTTCACGGCTTCACGAAATTTTGAAGGTCAATTTTTTTTTTGTCAAAGTCAATTTTCTCAATTGCCGAGTCTTTTCTGATGTTCGATTCTCTCGTCACGGTCACCGTATTTTGAAGGTCAAATTATTTTTCAAGGTCATTTCGACTTGAAGGTCAAAAAAAATTCGCGGGCATTGAATTTCTTCAAATTTCAATTTATTTCAAAATAATAAAAAAATTTTTTTTTTCAAATTTGACGAAGAAATTTTTTCACGGCTTCACGAAATTTTGAAGGTCAATTTTTTTTTTGTCAAAGTCAATTTTCTCAATTGCCGAGTCTTTTCTGATGTTCGATTCTCTCGTCACGGTCACCGTATTTTGAAGGTCAAATTATTTTTCAAGGTCATTTCGACTTGAAGGTCAAAAAAAATTCGCGGGCATTGAATTTCTTCAAATTTCAATTTATTTCAAAATAATAAAAAAAATTTTTTTTTCAAATTTGACGAAGAAATTTTTTCACGGCTTCACGAAATTTTGAAGGTCAATTTTTTTTTTGTCAAAGTCAATTTTCTCAATTGCCGAGTCTTTTCTGATGTTCGATTCTCTCGTCACGGTCACCGTATTTTGAAGGTCAAATTATTTTTCAAGGTCATTTCGACTTGAAGGTCAAAAAAAATTCGCGGGCATTGAATTTCTTCAAATTTCAATTTATTTCAAAATAATAAAAAAAATTTTTTTTTTCAAATTTGACGAAGAAATTTTTTCACGGCTTCACGAAATTTTGAAGGTCAATTTTTTTTTTGTCAAAGTCAATTTTCTCAATTGCCGAGTCTTTTCTGATGTTCGATTCTCTCGTCACGGTCACCGTATTTTGAAGGTCAAATTATTTTTCAAGGTCATTTCGACTTGAAGGTCAAAAAAAATTCGCGGGCATTGAATTTCTTCAAATTTCAATTTATTTCAAAATAATAAAAAAAATTTTTTTTTTCAAATTTGACGAAGAAATTTTTTCACGGCTTCACGAAATTTTGAAGGTCAATTTTTTTTTTGTCAAAGTCAATTTTCTCAATTGCCGAGTCTTTTCTGATGTTCGATTCTCTCGTCACGGTCACCGTATTTTGAAGGTCAAATTATTTTTCAAGGTCATTTCGACTTGAAGGTCAAAAAAAATTCGCGGGCATTGAATTTCTTCAAATTTCAATTTATTTCAAAATAATAAAAAATTTTTTTTTCAAATTTGACGAAGAAATTTTTTCACGGCTTCACGAAATTTTGAAGGTCAATTTTTTTTTTGTCAAAGTCAATTTTCTCAATTGCCGAGTCTTTTCTGATGTTCGATTCTCTCGTCACGGTCACCGTATTTTGAAGGTCAAATTATTTTTCAAGGTCATTTCGACTTGAAGGTCAAAAAAAATTCGCGGGCATTGAATTTCTTCAAATTTCAATTTATTTCAAAATAATAAAAAAAATTTTTTTTTTCAAATTTGACGAAGAAATTTTTTCACGGCTTCACGAAATTTTGAAGGTCAATTTTTTTTTTGTCAAAGTCAATTTTCTCAATTGCCGAGTCTTTTCTGATGTTCGATTCTCTCGTCACGGTCACCGTATTTTGAAGGTCAAATTATTTTTCAAGGTCATTTCGACTTGAAGGTCAAAAAAAATTCGCGGGCATTGAATTTCTTCAAATTTCAATTTATTTCAAAATAATAAAAATTTTGGTTTTTTTCAAATTTGACGAAGAAATTTTTTCACGGCTTCACGAAATTTTGAAGGTCAATTTTTTTTTTGTCAAAGTCAATTTTCTCAATTGCCGAGTCTTTTCTGATGTTCGATTCTCTCGTCACGGTCACCGTATTTTGAAGGTCAAATTATTTTTCAAGGTCATTTCGACTTGAAGGTCAAAAAAAATTCGCGGGCATTGAATTTCTTCAAATTTCAATTTATTTCAAAATAATAAAAAATTTTTTTTTTTTCAAATTTGACGAAGAAATTTTTTCACGGCTTCACGAAATTTTGAAGGTCAATTTTTTTTTTGTCAAAGTCAATTTTCTCAATTGCCGAGTCTTTTCTGATGTTCGATTCTCTCGTCACGGTCACCGTATTTTGAAGGTCAAATTATTTTTCAAGGTCATTTCGACTTGAAGGTCAAAAAAAATTCGCGGGCATTGAATTTCTTCAAATTTCAATTTATTTCAAAATAATAAAAAAATTTTTTTTTTTCAAATTTGACGAAGAAATTTTTTCACGGCTTCACGAAATTTTGAAGGTCAATTTTTTTTTTGTCAAAGTCAATTTTCTCAATTGCCGAGTCTTTTCTGATGTTCGATTCTCTCGTCACGGTCACCGTATTTTGAAGGTCAAATTATTTTTCAAGGTCATTTCGACTTGAAGGTCAAAAAAAATTCGCGGGCATTGAATTTCTTCAAATTTCAATTTATTTCAAAATAATAAAAAATTTTTTTTTTTTCAAATTTGACGAAGAAATTTTTTCACGGCTTCACGAAATTTTGAAGGTCAATTTTTTTTTTGTCAAAGTCAATTTTCTCAATTGCCGAGTCTTTTCTGATGTTCGATTCTCTCGTCACGGTCACCGTATTTTGAAGGTCAAATTATTTTTCAAGGTCATTTCGACTTGAAGGTCAAAAAAAATTCGCGGGCATTGAATTTCTTCAAATTTCAATTTATTTCAAAATAATAAAAAATTTTTTTTTTTTCAAATTTGACGAAGAAATTTTTTCACGGCTTCACGAAATTTTGAAGGTCAATTTTTTTTTTGTCAAAGTCAATTTTCTCAATTGCCGAGTCTTTTCTGATGTTCGATTCTCTCGTCACGGTCACCGTATTTTGAAGGTCAAATTATTTTTCAAGGTCATTTCGACTTGAAGGTCAAAAAAAATTCGCGGGCATTGAATTTCTTCAAATTTCAATTTATTTCAAAATAATAAAAAAATTTTTTTTTTTCAAATTTGACGAAGAAATTTTTTCACGGCTTCACGAAATTTTGAAGGTCAATTTTTTTTTTGTCAAAGTCAATTTTCTCAATTGCCGAGTCTTTTCTGATGTTCGATTCTCTCGTCACGGTCACCGTATTTTGAAGGTCAAATTATTTTTCAAGGTCATTTCGACTTGAAGGTCAAAAAAAATTCGCGGGCATTGAATTTCTTCAAATTTCAATTTATTTCAAAATAATAAAAAAATTTTTTTTTTCAAATTTGACGAAGAAATTTTTTCACGGCTTCACGAAATTTTGAAGGTCAATTTTTTTTTTGTCAAAGTCAATTTTCTCAATTGCCGAGTCTTTTCTGATGTTCGATTCTCTCGTCACGGTCACCGTATTTTGAAGGTCAAATTATTTTTCAAGGTCATTTCGACTTGAAGGTCAAAAAAAATTCGCGGGCATTGAATTTCTTCAAATTTCAATTTATTTCAAAATAATAAAAAAAATTTTTTTTTTCAAATTTGACGAAGAAATTTTTTCACGGCTTCACGAAATTTTGAAGGTCAATTTTTTTTTTGTCAAAGTCAATTTTCTCAATTGCCGAGTCTTTTCTGATGTTCGATTCTCTCGTCACGGTCACCGTATTTTGAAGGTCAAATTATTTTTCAAGGTCATTTCGACTTGAAGGTCAAAAAAAATTCGCGGGCATTGAATTTCTTCAAATTTCAATTTATTTCAAAATAATAAAAAAAAATTTTTTTTTTCAAATTTGACGAAGAAATTTTTTCACGGCTTGCATGACCTTCACGAAATTTTGAAGGTCAATTTTTTTTTTGTCAAAGTCAATTTTCTCAATTGCCGAGTCTTTTCTGATGTTCGATTCTCTCGTCACGGTCACCGTATTTTGAAGGTCAAATTATTTTTCAAGGTCATTTCGACTTGAAGGTCAAAAAAAATTCGCGGGCATTGAATTTCTTCAAATTTCAATTTATTTCAAAATAATAAAAAAAATTTTTTTTTCAAATTTGACGAAGAAATTTTTTCACGGCTTCACGAAATTTTGAAGGTCAATTTTTTTTTTGTCAAAGTCAATTTTCTCAATTGCCGAGTCTTTTCTGATGTTCGATTCTCTCGTCACGGTCACCGTATTTTGAAGGTCAAATTATTTTTCAAGGTCATTTCGACTTGAAGGTCAAAAAAAATTCGCGGGCATTGAATTTCTTCAAATTTCAATTTATTTCAAAATAATAAAAAAAATTTTTTTTTTCAAATTTGACGAAGAAATTTTTTCACGGCTTCACGAAATTTTGAAGGTCAATTTTTTTTTTGTCAAAGTCAATTTTCTCAATTGCCGAGTCTTTTCTGATGTTCGATTCTCTCGTCACGGTCACCGTATTTTGAAGGTCAAATTATTTTTCAAGGTCATTTCGACTTGAAGGTCAAAAAAAATTCGCGGGCATTGAATTTCTTCAAATTTCAATTTATTTCAAAATAATAAAAAAAATTTTTTTTTTCAAATTTGACGAAGAAATTTTTTCACGGCTTCACGAAATTTTGAAGGTCAATTTTTTTTTTGTCAAAGTCAATTTTCTCAATTGCCGAGTCTTTTCTGATGTTCGATTCTCTCGTCACGGTCACCGTATTTTGAAGGTCAAATTATTTTTCAAGGTCATTTCGACTTGAAGGTCAAAAAAAATTCGCGGGCATTGAATTTCTTCAAATTTCAATTTATTTCAAAATAATAAAAAATTTTTTTTTTTTCAAATTTGACGAAGAAATTTTTTCACGGCTTCACGAAATTTTGAAGGTCAATTTTTTTTTTGTCAAAGTCAATTTTCTCAATTGCCGAGTCTTTTCTGATGTTCGATTCTCTCGTCACGGTCACCGTATTTTGAAGGTCAAATTATTTTTCAAGGTCATTTCGACTTGAAGGTCAAAAAAAATTCGCGGGCATTGAATTTCTTCAAATTTCAATTTATTTCAAAATAATAAAAAAAATTTTTTTTTTCAAATTTGACGAAGAAATTTTTTCACGGCTTCACGAAATTTTGAAGGTCAATTTTTTTTTTGTCAAAGTCAATTTTCTCAATTGCCGAGTCTTTTCTGATGTTCGATTCTCTCGTCACGGTCACCGTATTTTGAAGGTCAAATTATTTTTCAAGGTCATTTCGACTTGAAGGTCAAAAAAAATTCGCGGGCATTGAATTTCTTCAAATTTCAATTTATTTCAAAATAATAAAAAAAATTTTTTTTTTCAAATTTGACGAAGAAATTTTTTCACGGCTTCACGAAATTTTGAAGGTCAATTTTTTTTTTGTCAAAGTCAATTTTCTCAATTGCCGAGTCTTTTCTGATGTTCGATTCTCTCGTCACGGTCACCGTATTTTGAAGGTCAAATTATTTTTCAAGGTCATTTCGACTTGAAGGTCAAAAAAAATTCGCGGGCATTGAATTTCTTCAAATTTCAATTTATTTCAAAATAATAAAAAAATTTTTTTTTTAAAATTTGACGAAGAAATTTTTTCACGGCTTCACGAAATTTTGAAGGTCAATTTTTTTTTTGTCAAAGTCAATTTTCTCAATTGCCGAGTCTTTTCTGATGTTCGATTCTCTCGTCACGGTCACCGTATTTTGAAGGTCAAATTATTTTTCAAGGTCATTTCGACTTGAAGGTCAAAAAAAATTCGCGGGCATTGAATTTCTTCAAATTTCAATTTATTTCAAAATAATAAAAAATTTTTTTTTTTTCAAATTTGACGAAGAAATTTTTTCACGGCTTCACGAAATTTTGAAGGTCAATTTTTTTTTTGTCAAAGTCAATTTTCTCAATTGCCGAGTCTTTTCTGATGTTCGATTCTCTCGTCACGGTCACCGTATTTTGAAGGTCAAATTATTTTTCAAGGTCATTTCGACTTGAAGGTCAAAAAAAATTCGCGGGCATTGAATTTCTTCAAATTTCAATTTATTTCAAAATAATAAAAAATTTTTTTTTTTTCAAATTTGACGAAGAAATTTTTTCACGGCTTCACGAAATTTTGAAGGTCAATTTTTTTTTTGTCAAAGTCAATTTTCTCAATTGCCGAGTCTTTTCTGATGTTCGATTCTCTCGTCACGGTCACCGTATTTTGAAGGTCAAATTATTTTTCAAGGTCATTTCGACTTGAAGGTCAAAAAAAATTCGCGGGCATTGAATTTCTTCAAATTTCAATTTATTTCAAAATAATAAAAAATTTTTTTTTTTTCAAATTTGACGAAGAAATTTTTTCACGGCTTCACGAAATTTTGAAGGTCAATTTTTTTTTTGTCAAAGTCAATTTTCTCAATTGCCGAGTCTTTTCTGATGTTCGATTCTCTCGTCACGGTCACCGTATTTTGAAGGTCAAATTATTTTTCAAGGTCATTTCGACTTGAAGGTCAAAAAAAATTCGCGGGCATTGAATTTCTTCAAATTTCAATTTATTTCAAAATAATAAAAAAATTTTTTTTTTTCAAATTTGACGAAGAAATTTTTTCACGGCTTCACGAAATTTTGAAGGTCAATTTTTTTTTTGTCAAAGTCAATTTTCTCAATTGCCGAGTCTTTTCTGATGTTCGATTCTCTCGTCACGGTCACCGTATTTTGAAGGTCAAATTATTTTTCAAGGTCATTTCGACTTGAAGGTCAAAAAAAATTCGCGGGCATTGAATTTCTTCAAATTTCAATTTATTTCAAAATAATAAAAAATTTTTTTTTCAAATTTGACGAAGAAATTTTTTCACGGCTTCACGAAATTTTGAAGGTCAATTTTTTTTTTGTCAAAGTCAATTTTCTCAATTGCCGAGTCTTTTCTGATGTTCGATTCTCTCGTCACGGTCACCGTATTTTGAAGGTCAAATTATTTTTCAAGGTCATTTCGACTTGAAGGTCAAAAAAAATTCGCGGGCATTGAATTTCTTCAAATTTCAATTTATTTCAAAATAATAAAAAAAATTTTTTTTTTCAAATTTGACGAAGAAATTTTTTCACGGCTTCACGAAATTTTGAAGGTCAATTTTTTTTTTGTCAAAGTCAATTTTCTCAATTGCCGAGTCTTTTCTGATGTTCGATTCTCTCGTCACGGTCACCGTATTTTGAAGGTCAAATTATTTTTCAAGGTCATTTCGACTTGAAGGTCAAAAAAAATTCGCGGGCATTGAATTTCTTCAAATTTCAATTTATTTCAAAATAATAAAAAATTTTTTTTTCAAATTTGACGAAGAAATTTTTTCACGGCTTCACGAAATTTTGAAGGTCAATTTTTTTTTTGTCAAAGTCAATTTTCTCAATTGCCGAGTCTTTTCTGATGTTCGATTCTCTCGTCACGGTCACCGTATTTTGAAGGTCAAATTATTTTTCAAGGTCATTTCGACTTGAAGGTCAAAAAAAATTCGCGGGCATTGAATTTCTTCAAATTTCAATTTATTTCAAAATAATAAAAAATTTTTTTTTAATCAAATTTGACGAAGAAATTTTTTCACGGCTTCACGAAATTTTGAAGGTCAATTTTTTTTTTGTCAAAGTCAATTTTCTCAATTGCCGAGTCTTTTCTGATGTTCGATTCTCTCGTCACGGTCACCGTATTTTGAAGGTCAAATTATTTTTCAAGGTCATTTCGACTTGAAGGTCAAAAAAAATTCGCGGGCATTGAATTTCTTCAAATTTCAATTTATTTCAAAATAATAAAAAAAATTTTTTTTTTCAAATTTGACGAAGAAATTTTTTCACGGCTTCACGAAATTTTGAAGGTCAATTTTTTTTTTGTCAAAGTCAATTTTCTCAATTGCCGAGTCTTTTCTGATGTTCGATTCTCTCGTCACGGTCACCGTATTTTGAAGGTCAAATTATTTTTCAAGGTCATTTCGACTTGAAGGTCAAAAAAAATTCGCGGGCATTGAATTTCTTCAAATTTCAATTTATTTCAAAATAATAAAAAAATTTTTTTTTTTCAAATTTGACGAAGAAATTTTTTCACGGCTTCACGAAATTTTGAAGGTCAATTTTTTTTTTGTCAAAGTCAATTTTCTCAATTGCCGAGTCTTTTCTGATGTTCGATTCTCTCGTCACGGTCACCGTATTTTGAAGGTCAAATTATTTTTCAAGGTCATTTCGACTTGAAGGTCAAAAAAAATTCGCGGGCATTGAATTTCTTCAAATTTCAATTTATTTCAAAATAATAAAAAAATTTTTTTTTTTCAAATTTGACGAAGAAATTTTTTCACGGCTTCACGAAATTTTGAAGGTCAATTTTTTTTTTGTCAAAGTCAATTTTCTCAATTGCCGAGTCTTTTCTGATGTTCGATTCTCTCGTCACGGTCACCGTATTTTGAAGGTCAAATTATTTTTCAAGGTCATTTCGACTTGAAGGTCAAAAAAAATTCGCGGGCATTGAATTTCTTCAAATTTCAATTTATTTCAAAATAATAAAAAATTTTTTTTTTTTCAAATTTGACGAAGAAATTTTTTCACGGCTTCACGAAATTTTGAAGGTCAATTTTTTTTTTGTCAAAGTCAATTTTCTCAATTGCCGAGTCTTTTCTGATGTTCGATTCTCTCGTCACGGTCACCGTATTTTGAAGGTCAAATTATTTTTCAAGGTCATTTCGACTTGAAGGTCAAAAAAAATTCGCGGGCATTGAATTTCTTCAAATTTCAATTTATTTCAAAATAATAAAAAATTTTTTTTTTTTCAAATTTGACGAAGAAATTTTTTCACGGCTTCACGAAATTTTGAAGGTCAATTTTTTTTTTGTCAAAGTCAATTTTCTCAATTGCCGAGTCTTTTCTGATGTTCGATTCTCTCGTCACGGTCACCGTATTT
>JAHZMQ010000097.1:0-23631 GCA_031772345.1 Himalopsyche anomala | reverse complement strand
TTTAGCCAACACAACATTTATTGATTCTGAGACGGTACGAAGTTCGTCGGGCCAGCTAGTTGGTTTTAAAAAAGAAACATTATTACTTAAAATAAATTGGCCCTACTTTATTCGAACTGAAACAACCAAAATATAACAAGTATTAAAACAGCGACCTTAATTAATTCTTAAAACAATAGCTTTGTTAATGTATGAACGTGTAGATCTATTGTTTGTGATATACATACTAGCATAGAATAAAACCCCCGATGAAAACGTTTGATAAAAACGTGTAGACGAATGACTCACCTCGTGTTTAGTCGGAAATATAAAATTTTCAATCGCGGCTGCGGTCAGCCCGATAAATTTAATGTCATGTTATCCGCAGTTGCTTTATGCTTCATGCCACCCTAGCAACTAAGTTAACTATAAGCTTATTTTTTAACGACAATATAACTACAACACCATTTTTGTTCATATATAAATGAAGTGAAATTCGTTACGTAATGTTTTACTTAAGTACAATATTATTACTGAGCGATTGATACAATGGTCGGCTTCGTATTTAAAAACTATGTATAAATGTCAACTTAACATTAAGTACAGATGATTCAATGCATAGTATTTCGTTACTTCCATGCAACAGTAGGACAATCTGAAAATGTTAGCTTCGAAAAGTGAGATGTTTTGTACATGGATTGGACCTGAAACTTAAACGAAAACCGGAAAACCCTTTATTTTGTCTTAACGAACACTGGAACAGATTCAAACATTTTTTCGGTTCTATACATATTATGATTTAACTTCCCACTTCAGTTTTAGATCAGTTTTGCGGTGAAACATAACCATTGGTTTCGGAGCGTGTCACCGGGATTTCATACAAGTACCATAAAATGTTATAGATTGGTGGTAATAAATACTTTTTGATTAAAATAAAAACAGTTCAAAATCAATCGCTTTGAGTTGAACCGAAAATCGATAACCGGAACAGGCATATATTTTTTAATTTAACCAGAATAAAAACTCGACTGTGGAAAGGAAAAAAGACGTAACCCACACATATCAAATTTTATAGGACACACAAAAAACGTATTTTGATGGTTTTAGGCTAAAAGCAAATTATGAAATATACACAACCCTAAAGTGAAGGAAATAAATAAATTAATAAAACCCTAAATTTTTGGCGAAGCGCTTTTAAGCGCAAATCATCCTTGTACGTAGCAAGGGAGCCGAAACCTTAAAAAAAAAAACCCTAAAGTGCACGGTGACTGATAAACTGGCTTTTTATTAACTTAGTCTAATATTAATTTAACAAACTGTTCAAGAAAAACCTTTGTTTAGGTTCTTTTTCCTGGTGGCAATTTCTTTTTTCAAACTCAAAAGCTAAATTTAGATACTAATTCGGCATTTTCAGCTTCTATCCTTTTGATAGAACGTGTGTCGAGTTGTATACACTGTGATTATCGAAAAAAAGCTGTTTTGGAAAAACTGAGGGTTACGTCCTTTTTCCTTTCCACAGTCGATATATTTGTTAATACATTTGTTTTAAGAACAGTAGTTTTAGTCCAAATCAAGTAATATTATTAATAACGGTTCCCGGTAAATTGCTCGAATGGAAATTGCTCGAATAACAAGATAATCAATTTGTTTCCGTTTGTTCTGTCCGTTTGTTCTGTCTTAGCCCTAGTATTATATGTGTTCTGGAAATATATAGAAACAGTTTGAGTAACTAATTAATAAGCAGTTCTCGTAGAAACACTTCTGTTGAGATAAACTCCATTAAAAGATCATATGTTCCGCATTTGGAGCGAACACGGTTAAAATAAATACTGACGAGAATTATTTTTATATTTCACTCTCTAAACAAGTGTCGCACAAGATAAAAATGAAATACGTAGAAAAAGTCGTGAAAAATCGTTTAAATAACCAAGCAATTCGAATAATTTGTAATTCGAGCAATTTCCATTCGAGCAATTTACCGGCTCCCATTAATAACGTATCATTGCATTCATTGCAAACTAAAACTTTTTTTTGGTTTGAATTTTTTCACGTAAATAATAATATTTTCAATATCCAAATTAGTGAAAGTGAAACCTTACCCATCAGCTTACTTTATTTCAAAATGATTATGACTTGATTGTTTAAAAATATAATCGCAAACTACATTTTCAAGCACTAAAACGAATTATAAAATAAATTGTATTCGAAAAGCAAATATTTAAAACACTTAGTTTCAATTTATTTCTAGTCAGTTGTCCAAGTCTAGTCAGATTCTTAGTGTTCAGATAGTGTTCAGATTGTACTAAGTATCAAATTAAAAAATATTGAATTTATTCAAACTAGAAACACTTCAAAACAATGGAATGGCATCAGTTAATAAAGCATATTTGATTTATTGAACCTAGATTTTTTACAGACTAACTAAATTTATAAAATTTTAGATTTTAATGAAGCAGAGGTGGTGAACCTTTTTCTACGAATGATAAATAAAGTGTGATTAATATTAATTTATGTCAAATATAAACTAACGCTGTTTAAACAATGACTAGATCGCTTCAACAGAAAAAATCTTTTTTATGTTGGTCTATTTAAACTTTTTGTGTATTTGCGCGTAGTTTTTAGATACACACTCACGAAGCTGCTGAATTCAAAAAGGCTAAATGTTTTCTATACATATTCATATATTGGGGGCTTTCATCCATGAAAAGTTGAAAACATTACGATTCGTCTCTGAGTTGAGTTGGTTTTGAAAGAAATTATTAACTTCGATGGTTCTTCCACCATTGCAACTATAAAGTTTTCAGTGTTTATTTTCGGCATCTAGCCCAGTACTGATGCTGCTGATACGTCGTATCTGGGCATCAAACCAACCAAGCGTGGATCAAAAATGTTTTTCATCAAGAGGACCACCCCGAGCAAGATATCATAATTATTAAAATCATTACGATTAGTGCAGGAGGAAAGTGATATTTACGTTTGCACTTATGATAACCAAACTTTGGCCGGTTATTTGGTGAACTTTTATTTACTATGAATTATTTTTACGTTATGATAAACTCAACTAGGAGTCATTTTTGCTAACAAAATTTTCCGTAAAATTCGTTTAACTTACTGTGCCGGTTATATAGTGTACTTTGCAGTGTCTTGCTCTTTGAGTCACTTATGCAAGAAAATACAAGATCCTCATTCGTTATAACAAACTACGATATTATTGGTGAAATGTTATTACAAATATAAATGGGAGAATGGGAAAACTGTGTGGTATTTCATTGTTTGATTTCAAATGAATCAAAATATAACTTATAGTGAATATGATCTTAACTAAACACTGTTTGTTTATTCGCTTTATAAGCGAAAAATGTTTTGTTATTTGACAATAAAACACAAAATATATTTTTTATTAATATGAAATGGTTTCAATGTATTTCATTGCGACACTACAAAGAAATAGCAGCAAATACTATTACCGTTATGGAGTGGTTTACTATATATACTTAAGCAATTATATTTTTATATTGATGAGATTGCATCATAATCATCTATTGTGTAACTATTCACTTGAATTGACTAGAACTAAATATATCATAGCAAAAAGTATTCTATTGATATTTTATAGTCTGATAGATTATGTTATTTGATGTATTCGGGTAGTATATATTTTTGAAAACAATGGTATTATTGACTATATAATTACTATGCCTATGACTTTTTGTATTTAGTGTTTGTTATCAAATAAATTAATAAACTTTTATCCTAAGTTAACTACGGCCCTAAGGCAGTTTCCATTGTTGCAAGATTTAATGACCCAATGAGTGCGGAGATTAAGCCCGCGAGATTTGTCGCATCGTATCCGCAATTAAAAAAGGACAGATTTCGCAGTACGGCTTATGACAGCAAATGCCGTTACGCAAAAACTATGCTAAATATTACAAAGTAAAATATTTTTTACCTGAAAGACAAATGCACCAAAAATGTGCGAGTTAAATTTGACCTTCACAGAGCGAATCACGTCATTTCATTGTGGAAGACAAAAATCGCAGACGCACGTACTTCAGCATCACTGACAGCTACGCAAAATCATATCACGTGTTAATTCACATCACATAAATCGCTCAGCATTTCATGAAATGTGATAATTACACTTAATTACTGAACACGCCGACGGACAAAAAAAAATCCGCTCCGAGGAGCTTGACGGACCCCCGCTAATTCATATTCGGATATCAAACAACACGTCCCGCCAAAACCGTGGGGCAGTTGATTCCCTCAGGAAGTACACTGGCGACTGGCTGAGCGTCCGAGTCGGAGGCTCTAGGCAGCAATGCAGGCGAGCATCTGCGCCCTCGCACCGCGTTTGCGGAAAACTCGAGGGGTGCGCTTGCGCCGTTCGGGCGCACGTTTGTTTTTGCTTACTGGCCAAAATCCCACTCCGATTTTCCGCGCGTATGCTACGCCAAGAAAATTGGCGCTATTGAGGTTATGAGCGGGACACAGGTTATGTTGCTGTCATATAATAAAACTTTATGTTATTATTTACCCAAATTTTTACCACTCAAACATAAATAAATCCGATGTAATTTAGGCGCACACCGCATTTTTCGAACCAACTAGATTATTTATAAACTGAAACCGTTTCAAAAAATAAAATTTTATTTATGTAAATATATATTTATAAATATTTAAAAAAAAATCATACGATATACATTCTACAAATACACATATACGAAAGTTTTTCACAGTTATACAATTATAGATGTCTCCCATTTTGAAGGCACTGGAATTTATGATAGTATGGGAAATATAATAGAGTTTGAGTATCATGACTTGACTTATTAGAGCAAAGTTCAATTTGAATACAACTCTGTTTTCCTTCTATAATTCAACATTAAAGTTGCTTTCAAAGTTGTTAATATTGTATAAATTCAAACAATCGAGCTACGAACTTTATAACATGTCACGAATGTAGGAAATTTTATTTCATTTGTATTCATTCAAAACAATTTAGCAAGCGCTTTGAAATTCTTGTATTTATTTAATATTTATTTCGTGTCTCACATATTTGTTTGTTTGATCAATTAAGGGCTAGCTGATAAAAATGATTTTTATTTATACATTATATTTATAATGTTAATACCTAATATAAATAAGTCAAGTATGAAGCCTTAAAATTATTTAAAAATAAATATTTTTTCTTATGAAAAATGATTGCTGAACTTTTTATTTGTTTATTTTATGAAATATGTTCACAATAAGTCATGTCTCACTTATTTAGTAATTTATAAAATATAATATTATTAAATAAAAAAGTTTTTAATTATTTAAAATCTGCATTAAAATAATTCAATAAATAATTGCGATTTTACTGATTCTTTCCTGCTATAAAATTCTCACTAAAATAATTTATTAGTTTTTTATGAAAAATATATTTTTCATAATAATTGACTCCACAAGAAAAATCAAATTAAAATATTGAAAAAATCGAAAACTCGAATTGAAAAATCTTATTATCTTTGAGGGCCACGTCCTTGTATTTAAATTGCATATCCTTTGTATGGCGTGTTTTGAATATATACGTCATTGAAATTTGTAGAGATATAACTAAGGTTATAAAAAACGTTCTATCGATAAAAGCTTGGCGGGATATTGTTCTTTGTTGTATATATACTTTCGTACATTGTCGGTCGATATTCGTTTACGCGCAAGCGTGTCTGGGACAAGGGATGTTTTAAACCGCCGAAAATGTAAATGCTGCTACTTGTGTGTCAAAAAACTTTAAAACAAATTTGTAAAAGATAATACAGATTGTTCATTGTTAAAATTTGAACAGGAAATCTTTACCGGGATTCGATAGTATTGTTTAATATAGTTTATTAAGTTTTATCAAACAGAATAATAATAACATTTTCTTATTTGTTTAAACTGCATTTATTTTATGAAGGTATATTTATTCGAAACTGAAATTTGAAAATTCATATTATAGTACTCGCCTACCCGAGATGGTGTTGGGGTGAGTCGATTTTTGCTGCACGACTCTACACGCTCTTAAACAAATTCATATTCAGTTACTACACTTCAAGAAAAACAACAAAATATGCAATTCGGATTTAGTGTTCTTATAGTTCTTAAGTTATCGTCGAATACATCAATATATAATTATTTATATTTCTGACCATTTTTTATTTGAATATCAATTCTCATAATCAGTGGCGGATTACCACATAAGCGCAAGAGGCGCGCGCTTGGGGCCTCCGAATCTTGGGTGCCTCAAATATAGCATATATAATATAAGCCCTTACATTTTAATTTTAGTTTTCAATATTCATTATTATGATACTAATATGTTTGCAGAACTTTTATTTTATAATAAAAGCAGCGACTCCAAAATTTATTGCGCTTGGGGCCTCCAAAGTGCTTAATCCGCCACTGCTCATAATATACGTAGTAAGTAGTATAGGCAAAAAAACCAACCTTGTGTAATATTCTCAATAAATATAACAAAGAGACAAAGAATGACAAAGAATTTATCTCTACGGATAACTTTATGACAAGTCACAAATACATTTGTTTGCAGATTTCTGACGCAAGTGAGAAATATGTGTTTTTAAATGTATTTATTACAGTGTTACTTTACAAATTTATTATTAATTCTTGTAAATCAAAATTTCTAGATTTTTCTATCGATCTATGTTATTAAAGATTAGCTATAAATATGAGAGCACCCACACCAGTAAAATATTATCTTTTTGTCCATGTTTTTTTATCATATTGTCAGCATCCTTAGGTTCCTCGTATTACAATGTGCAACGGCAACGAATTTCCAGTACCAATAGTCGCAGTTGTCAAAAAAATAAGCATATTATCATTTATTAAATAAAAGCTAACAGCATTTGTCGATCATACGTATTTCCTCTTTCAAATACGTATTGGATGCTGTAATAAATTATTTTTAATAAAAGATAAAGTTACCATATTCGACTTTCCACAAATAAAGCGATATGCTGCTCCATAACCGCAAGTTTTGTACAGCTGCTGTAAATCGAAAAGAATCACTCTGCCACTTTTCATCGCTTCAATTTTCTTTTTCTCAAAACGAAAAACATAATGGTGTCTTACATTCTTAATGTTTATTTTTGCACGGCATCACAACCTTCGATAGCTCAGTTGGTAGAGCGGTGGACTGTAGAGTTATCTTGATCGTGGGAATCCATAGGTCGCTGGTTCAAATCCGGCTCGAAGGAATTTTTTGTTTTTTTTTTTGCTTTTTTTTTTAAAAATATTTTCAAAAAATATATAAAAATTGCTCTTTTTGTGCGTGTTGCACATCTAACTTCTTATCAGTAATAACAGGTTCTCGAATTGAACTAAATATGTTTTCTTGTTTCTCCTAAATAAAACACCTCCAAGTCGATTATAGTAATTTTGTTTTTGGCTTGTGAACTAAATCAACCATAGCCATAGAATATCAGATTCTATACCCAATACAGATGAGAGAAAACAGAAGTCTGTCATAAAGAAATGATTTGACAGCAACTGATGCATGACTAAAAATAATACATACCATAGCTGATATAATAAAACTGTTTTGCTTAATTAAATGAGATCAGCTTATTATAGCCCAAACGTTAATGTTTCTCCATTAATGGTAAAACAATGTATATTATAATGTTTGTATTTCTATGAATCCATACAAAAGGAGGGTGGTGCCAATTTGCCAACACACACAAACACACAGTCACGCATATTACGTCACGGCGCCTCAGATGACGTCATTGTGACGTCAACCGGCAACCGGCTGAAAGGTTTTGTAGGGGTGCGTTCTATTACACTCGTGAGTTTATGACGAGCTGTGTTTGGGCGGCGAATATGCCGCAATATTATGATGGAGTTAAGATTATCGCATATTCTTTGATTCGTAATATTGCTTGATTGCATTCGTAGATTATTTATTTTTTATTATGGAAAATAATATTAAAATATGTGCGTCACTAACAATTACTCTTTAGTCTCCTGTCATTTATCTATTCGCGATATCATCGATAATATTACATATTATGATAGGATCTGTGCATATGAGGGTCTCCAAGCTACTACCAGAGGGCCAAGATCTACTCACGAGCACCATTAATTAATACATTTATTTACTTTAGAAATGTTACGTTGTGTAATTGTAGGTCCTACCCGACTCGGTCGAACAGTCAGTGTAGTTGTCAGACAAGATACAAACATTACCTACATTATTTGGATTCGTGACTATTTAAAGGCCAATAATCGATTTTCTTTTTGTATATCCAGGGGGGAAATGAGCACAGCAGGACCCCGAAAGAAATCCCAACGGTCCAACGACTCTGAATGAAAAAGCTTATAACACTTTGTGTCCAAATCTATTTGGCGAAATATTATTTAGAATTTGAGCTTTTCACTACAGTTAATATTCATCTTGAATAAAATTACAATTGCTGGAATCCTGTTCGTTTTTATGTTGATAGCGTCTCAGATGATTATAGTAACAAATATATGATAAAATCAGAAATTAATATAAGTTTATCTTGCTAGATATGCTAATTTCCAACAGTTTATTTTAAATAAGTACATATCATGATTACCACCTTCAGCGCATTTACCACATTATAATACTGTCAACTATGTTAAACGCACTATTTATAGTACGCATAGTTTGGTACTATTACTTTGAAACCAGGTTGATCTTTGGTTAATATTATAGTTAAGATCAGGCGTGGGGAACCTGCGGCCTTTTGGCCATTTTTTTTGGCCAACCCGAAAAAAGGTCCCACGCTGGTAATTTTGGGAAATCCGCAAATTTCTAGGCTTTAGAAATTGGCATGAAATTTTTTGCGGCCAAAGATTCTCTGTCAATGTTTACTGCGGCCTTAAGTTGAATCAGAAAAATGAAGGTGGCCTTTAGAGAAGAAAAGGTTCCCCAACCCTGGTACAGACGCTGAAAAATTCGTTTAAATAATTTAAATGTGATATACCTATATATTAATATTAATGTTTTGCCTCTTAATATAATAAATAACATAAAAAGTACATACATATTTTTGAAATGAGATACCAATCCCGTCTAAGGACAATGACTTATTATTTTTTTTCAGCTTATTACAAACATAATAAGTGTTATACACACCTAATTAAAAACTAAATTGAAATTTATTTTTTTGTTAATTTCAATGCTACGCTGCGACACCTTTGTTGTAACAATAAAAACTATTTATCAAAAAGTAGATCGCTGTAATTTTCTTATTATATAAAACTTTAAAACGTTCCACTCAGTGATGCTGCGGTGTCCGAGTGGTTAAGGAGATGGACTTGAAATCCATTGGGTTCTGCCCGCGCAGGTTCGAATCCTGTCCGCAGCGACACTTTTTGTAGAAACCAATCAGAATATCTGGTAACCTTTATTTTTCACTGCAGTCACGAAGACTTATTCTATTTTTCTTCTATCTAGATGAGTAAAGAATTTCTTATCATTCTATTCCACCAACAGTTATCTGTTAAAAATAATAGGGAGCCAGTAGCTTGCTGAAGCAAAGATCTCCAATTGTTTTTTAATAAATATCAAATTGAATCTCAACCAAAACATATTTGTTTCGAAAGTCAGCACTAAAATAAGTGATAGTTTAAATATGCCTCCCTTTTCGATGTCTAATAAGAGCTGAAAAAATGCTAGTGTTAATTAATATATTTAATTTTGTCAATATTTAATAGAATTTTTAAAAATAAATTAATTTTGATGAGATGAATCAATTTATTGTGAGGACATAAGAGGTCGCTGTTTGAACACGCCACTTGTTTCCTGTGCATTATACAGTAAAATTTTAGTGGAATAGATTAATAAAAATGCCCATATCAACTAGGAAGTTTTTTTAAATATTCAAACACGGATGTTTATAAATATGTCCCTTAATAATTTGTCTTAATTATAGGTGTCGCTGTAGACCGCAACACTTATCCATAAAAAATCAAATACATATATACATCAATAATAACAATAAGCTCACGCTTCAGAACACTCGACTTTGAAAAATTAAAACTTAATTTAATTATTGATATATTTGATTTTCCTAACGTTCGATATTTTTTTTCAAAAATAAATAGTGCGTTTTGGTTGAGATGTGATTTTTTAATGAAAAAAATAGGAGGTCCCCGATTAAGTACACCACTGACTTCCTGTTCATTTGTTTATAAATAAACTTCATTACAATGTTATAAATAAGGAATATTCAACTGGGATATTTTGCTAGATTCTATCAATTTGAAACTATTTTTGTAAGCAATTTAATAATCTGTGTTGATTATAGGTGTCTCTGTAGACCGTGACTATTACCCTTCAACTTGAATTTTGACTCACAAGAGATAATTAAAAAAATAATTTATAAAATGTGCTTAAAAATTATAATGATAAGTGATTTATCTTAAAAAATATAATTATTATATTATCTTATCCTTTTATATTATATCCTTATATATTATCTTATCCTTAATTATATTATCCTTTATTTAAAAAAATATAAAACCATTTAAAATGTAGTTCGAACTTTAAATAATGTAGAATACTACCTATAAATAATATTTTGAACTTACTATTGAAAACTGTCATCATTCACAGATGTCGTTACTAAATTGATACATCAATATTATTTGTTGTACTAACCGAGATAGTCATTATACTTTTTTCTATCGATATTTTCTGATCGATATATCAGATAACATAATTCGACTTAATGATCCCCGTATAAAACAGTTAGTTATATTTATGCGGCAAAAGTTGTGATTGTTTTCATTTTCATAACGGATACTTTTGTTGTATCCTAGTTATTTATAAGTTTTAGTGTAACTTGAAAGATAATTAAATTTGCAAAAGTGAACGAATATTTCAGAATACTTATTAAGTGATAAGTTTTCTTGGAATGAATTAATCGATTTTTATTTTCTGAAGGTAAGATATAAGCCTATATTTTTCATTATTTGATTGAATTGGTTAATTTTACGTAAATTACAAAAAAAACAAAATATTTAAAAACGTTTTATTTTGTTATGATTATTTCAGTATTGGCTTGTAGGTAGGATTTGAATACATATCGACATGAGATTGAGACGAAAATGATATTAAAAAATGCTTCATAATTGTATTAGACATTTCTCACTTACACACTATATCTGTATAAACAATATATTAAATTAGTTTAAAATACGATTGCTTACTTTATCAATAAATTCCCTCCTCTACTGAAAATCAAATAAAATTAATGGAATAACAATATTAATAATTATGTAGCTTTTATTTCTGTTATCGTTACACATTTCGAACTTTAAAAAACTATAAAATCTAGACAAATATTACATATTTAAAAAAATCTTTTCTCTATATCTGTCCAAATCTTCATCATATAGAACCCGTTTCAATGAAAATTGTATAAAATGTTGAGAAATTTATATGTTTGTTCATGTAAGAAAAAAATAAAAATAAAGACCAACGTAAGAAAATTATCCTTTTTATAATAGATAGTAATACTTCATTAATCCAGGACATAATCTTTGGTGTGTTTGACAAAGCTTTTTTAGTCCGGTGGCGATTGTACGTACCTGGCTAGGTGGGCTCAGCTCGCCATGAAATTTTCAACCTAAATATGTAAAAAAGTAATCTTAAGCTGACTTTACTAAAAACAAATAGCGATTCGGATATAGATGAACAAACTAAAAAAATCATTGTTTTCGTAAAACATAACTAACCAATCACCAATTCATTTAATGACTTTGCTTTAATTCTCTTATATCCAGTGGCGTAGTAAGGAGGGTACGGTAGTGGTGGTCCGCCCCGAGTGGAAAGTTTTTGGGGGTGTCATTTTCTAAAATGATGTTTTTCGAGAAATTAGATTTATACATAAAAAAATTAAGCCACCTGTAGTAAAAACTCCTAGTTAATAGATAAAAAATAGTAGTAGTGATTTAAAAACAAAATAAAAGGATAATTAAGAGCGACACATTTAAGGACCGCCCGCAGGAACCCTTCCTACACCACTGCTTCTATCATTATAATACCAATTCTCTGGGCTAGCTTAAAATTAGTCACAACTTTCAGATCTTCGTAGATTGTTTGAAATGGTTATTTTTAAATTTGAATGGTCCAAATTATGTACATTCACACAAGTTTTGTCACGCCGGTTTTCGCCTTTCGGTATCTTCAGGGGTTCAAAGTACACGGATGAACTTGAACTGACACAAAAATTTTAATCACGAACCGCCCCTGCTTTAGTCTGTAAACTATGAAATGCTACCTCATTTCCGTGGTAATTTAAAAGCAATAAAGAATAAATAAAAATCATCTTATTGAGCAATTTGAATCACTAGGTAAGTGTTCATAAATGCAGCGATCAAAGGGATGAAACACGTCATCACAGTGGCAATACAAACCCAAATTGCGGTCAATCTACCTGGGTCTGAGAGGGTAACTGCTGTAAACAGTATTTTATTATTATTAGATGGGTAGGTACGTCGATTCCCTGCAATAAACGTTGTATGGATGTAAATTGTAAACTAACTATTTAATGCTTCCAAAGTCCGGTTAAGGATTGACAATGTAATTAATAATATGTCACTGATAATTTTATTGTTAACAACATTAATATGTATTAAGCATACATTCATTGTTTTACAATACAATTGATATTATTTGGAAAAAATGTTGATGTTTATGGGATTGTAAGATATCGGAAATAAGCATTAGGTTCGCCTTAGTCGATCTTGGAGCCATTTGCAGTCGTTTGCTGCCGTAATCTCAATTCTAATCGTTGAATGGAAAAAAATAATTATGAATAGGGTGACTGTTCCTATAGTCAGCCGTGTCCAGTAGTCAACCTTTTAGCTTAAACATGAATAATAATGTTGACAGAGAAAAAAACAGATTTTTTTAAATATGTGTCGGTAGTTAAGCACTTGAAGATGTATATTTGTACTAAGCTGACTTCTAAAAGTTAATGCCTATGAAAGATTAACTATTGATTTTTGGTGGTATGCTACTGGATTTTTTGCCATTTTTTGAAAAACTGTTCTTATTTTATGTGTGGAACGATATTATCCGTTTTTATTTCCACTTGATTACGTTATTTGGTAGCTGTTTTATAAAATACCAGTGTAGTTTACATACATATATTCAGTGCCGGCGCGAGGTTATTTGGCGCCCTAGGCAACGATTATTGACACGCCCCCTTTTTAACAAATCATCTCGAAATAATGAAAAAAATAGCTTGGGACCTTAGACATATTTTTTTATATATCCATATCCGCTCCCAATATGAAGCATATGGTCTCTTAATGGAAGTATCTCAACAGGAGTTTTTCTACGTGAACTGTGTGTTAGTCGCTCAACCTCACTTTTTAGAATTATATTTAAAACAATATACAATTACAACAAACGAACAAATACAAACAAAAAAAATAAAATAGACCTTATTATTTTAGTGTATGTAATAATAATTTGAATATTTCATTTATGCGCCCCCTAATGGTTTGCGCTCTAGGCGGTTGCCTATTTCGCCTTTATGGTGGGGCCGGCCCTGCATATATTCATTAATTCAATATATCTTTCCAAAAAAACACCCGTCCCTTAACTGGCTGACTACTGGAATATTCGCCCTAGTTGCTGTTGCGGAAAAATAAATAAAACGTCTTGAAAGTTTATACGCTCAACACTTTTTTTACATTTTAGATATATAAAAATATGCTATCCATCTCTACAAACATACGCTGACTTTTATGAGGGACTGGACATAAATGCACTAAAAATGTCTGACAGGTCTAATGTGCTAGGATCTGATGAAGCCTTTTTTGTTACAACACTGTCTTGTGTTGTTGAATTTCTTGTTATTAAGAATTCCGTTATAAGCTTATGTGTTTTTTTTATGTCTGGGAGTCATGTTAGAATAAATAATTCATGTAAAAATATAGTATTTAGTGCACCGTTTTATTTAGAATCGTGTTTAAAACATTCTAAAAAAAAGAGTTGAGTGTAGATGGAAAATAGTGCAGCGACCTTCTATCTGTATTTACAATATTATGTTTTCAACTATAAGCCCTTCAGGGCAGTGGTTTCCAAACTTTATGATGCCACGCCTTCTTTGAAAAAAAATATCTTTGCGCCTCCCTATCCTATATTTCTTATATAGTAATAAAGACACGTTTTAAAGAGTTGTTCTCGCCTCCCGTTGCAATAGTCCACGCCTCCCAGGTTGGAAATCGCTGCTTTAGGGGATTAATTTGTCATAAGGGTGGTAAAATTTCTAACACGTAGCTCACTTTTAATTTTTACATAAAGCAACTAACGTAACTTAAACCTTATAAAAAAAAACAATAGTGACGAAGACACAAATCAAAGAGGTTTTATATTTTTAGTGAAGGAAAAGTAGTATGAATGGAGTTTTTTAGGATTTCAAATTCCTCGGTGTTTACTGCGGCCTTATGTCGAATCAGAAAAATGAATGCGGCCTTTAGAGAAGAAAATGTTCCACACTTCTGATCTAAATCCATGTAATGGGCCTAGACATAATAATATCGAGATAAATAGATAAACCACAAGAATTCAAAAATCTACAAATCTACGGGTTCAAAGTATTTATTGTATTATTGATTTTTAATGAAATTACTCGTCAAATCCATATACATAATATGTTACCATCAGATAAACTTTAACGAATTCAATTCCCGTTAAGACTTTGAAAACTTTATATCGCCATATTAAAATACTATCTTTGATATCATACTCTCCTGTGTGTTGTGTCTAGGCATAAGGTACATACATGAAATAATTAAATTAACATCCTTGCTCGGTGTGCCTGCCTCCTGGCAATCTCCGAGGGAGGGGATATAAAAATAAAAGTAAATTATTGTTGTAAATTCCTCAACTCGTTCTGGAACTATAAATTATTTTGGTCGATGCAGCGGCATGGCGAACCTATCTCTATACTAACCGCTGGTCAAGAGCATTTCATGTGAGATTATACACCTTGTAGACTCGCATGTAATATGGTGTTATCGGTTCGATTGTTAAATGTATTGATAGATTAAAGCGTTCCGGTTACCCTTGTTGTGATGAAGTTTGTTTCCCTCACTTAGGCACAGAAGACAGTTGCACAAAAGATAGATAGATAGATGTTCTCAGTGAAGATTACACGATAAAATACGATTAAATACACATGTCGACACATTATTTTTGATGTGTTAAATACAGGTCTGTGGAGTCGGAGTCGCGGAGTCGCGGTATTTTGGCCGGAGTCGGAGTCAGAGTCGTTAAAAATTAGCGGTTCGATTTTTTTTTGAAAAATATATTTAATGATGTGTATTTAAACAAAATAGTCAAAAGTGTTAACATTTCATGTTTGGCTGACTAAAGATGATCTGATGGTATACATATATATAAGTTAAAATGAAATTATTGAAAAATTTCCTCGGAGTCGGAGTCGTTAATTATTTTAAAGCTGGAGTCGGAGTCGTCTTTTTTTCACGCGACTCCACAGCCCTGGTTAAATACGCTGAGGAGTAAGAGTCGAAGTCGGGTGTTTTTCCGATAGTGGAGTCGGAGTCAGAATAAACGGAGAAAAATAATTTTAAGATAATGAAAAAATATTAATCTATTCATCATATTGATTGGTGAAATGTACACATAAAAATAATCACTCGTGGAATTCGATCCAGGGATTGAACTCAGAGCCTTAAATATTTTTACGGGTCTCGAATGACGTTTTTTTCAGTTTTGATTTGATATCATCGTTTATGAAACAATAGATTGGCTATATACGCTTGGATAAGAACCAATCGACTTATAACAAAATAAGTCACGCTACAAAAAACACCATTAAAAAAAATAGTTTTCATTATGTTACCGGCAGACTTTTAAAATGCTTAGAGGTTTTATTTTCCTCATGTACTAACAGTTTTCTGAGAGTCAAAAATATTCATTTTATTATTCAGAATATACAATATTGAATCCAGGTCTAAGTTATTCAAATACAGCGATTACCTAGTACCAATTTACCTAGTAGAAATTTTAATTTATTCTCGGCTAAATTGTATTTTGACAGAGTTTAATTTACTCAAGTATATATCCATAATATTTGAAAATATTTAATATTATTCACTATTATGTTTGTCTGGCTAGAGGCTATGCGCTCATTATGATATTAATTCTCAGGAACGACGTAATTAAAATCGAATTATATAACTTTACACTTAATTTGGTATTCGTTTCGGTGATGGTTCGTATGTTAATTGTGAACATACTTTCAAATCAGCGTAAACTGACCGTACACAAATTGATATCACCACCCAACTTATCTTTAACATACATAATTTATCTTGCTGTTGTCAAAAATCTTGTAAATATTACATTTCACAGTTTGATAGTAGCCTACTATTAATCTAGTAGGTAAAACGATGCAAATACTTTACCTTTAATGTACATACTTCGAGATTCTAGTTACATCACCGACATTCATGTAAATTACTGATTATTCTTATCACTATATGCAAGTACACAAATATGTTAGCCATTGATTTATATTTATTATCCTTGATGATCATGCATTAAAATATAGTACATTTAAACTTGGCTGTTTGTATTAGTGTTTACCCAGGGCTATTTTTATCACGTAACGCGGTGAAACGGCGTTCGGGTACTTTTTCCTCAGCATTTTTGATGTATATCAATATTCCAAAAAAAACAGGCGGTCTGCGTTTTCTTGGAGTTACGCTTTACGAAAAAGTTTCAAATAATGGCTAACGAAACAGATATTATGTTTTTCCACGTTAAAAGATTCAATTGAAAAAAAGTATGCTAGGTAAAAAATATGTATGTGAACTTTGCATTTGCGTACTTGACCAAAACAATTGACATGAATTCCACCCCACTGGTGGGACTCCCACCCTTTCAATCATAAAACTAGCAGGGCAAAGCTAGAGCGATTAGTTATCCACTATTCCTGTCCTAGCCCTTTCCTTATATTCTTACTCTCTCCGAAAAAGAGAGGTTGAGCAACCGAGTAATAAGCACTTCAGCAATTCGTACTTAAGCAAGCATTTGCAAAAGTAGTTGTCTGAAGATGCCTCTGAAAGAGGCGAAACACGTGTCACATTTTGTAACACAATACGTGGAATAATCTAAGTTATTTTATTTTATATTAAAATGAACTTCCACAAAGTTACCGCCGAATCCATCGAAAGAGTAATAAGCAGTTCTCGTAAAAAAAATCTGTAGAAATACCTCAATTAAGAAGTCACTTGCTCTACATTGAGAACGGACATGGATTAGAAAATAATCTTTCGTTAAATGCTTGACAGTAAGTGATTTCCGGCACTATATTTTTTCAAAAAAAGCTCTGGTGTTAAACCTATAAATTTTAATATTTCTCAAATTCTTTCATTCTGTGAGTAATAATATTATCATTTGTTTATATATGGTACCTACAGCGTAATTGTAATAATGATAAGTTCAGATTAAGAAAATACGGGTGTCAATTTCGAATTCGATATTCAGTGCAACACATCAAACATGATACGATACATAAACGCCATACCATGAATGCTTCATAAAAAACCGCCCATGTCCGCCGTCCGGTTATCAAGGATCGCCATTACCACTGTGTAATTAAAATTTCCAAAATCCGTGTCCATATTCCAGATTTTATCATTTATACTATTCTGTCACGTATTTCGTATAGAAATATACGTAATTCTGTTAACATTCATTAAGGTTCTCATGACTTACCAGCAACCATGCATGCTTTGTCAACAGTAATCATGTTGAGGGAAACATACTTCCGTGAGTCAAAATATCCCAAGGCTTCATCTTATTCTGAAAACTGATAATAATTATGGATCTCAAAGTGCTATATTTTCCCTTAGGCATGATTTTCAAATGTCAAAGAGAGTGCTATGAAAGTAAAAATTCAAAGAAGTCGTTCGTTCAAGATTTCTCGGTGGGAAATGTTTCCGTCAAATAAGTGCAATATGAAGCAAGAGTATCGAAATATTATTGATCATTATTATAACACATATTTTAGCTATCCAATGTTGTAATGTAGTACTGAGCGGTGAAGGAAAAGGAGTATGAATGGAGTTTGTTTTAGTCAAATGTAATGGACCTAGACGTAATAATATCGAGATAAATAGATGAACCACAAGCATTAAAAAATCTACAAATCTGCGGGTCAAAAGTATGTATTCACATACAATATAACACATTTTATGTTGTATACATAATAATGATGGTTTTAATTAATATGTAAGATTTGTAAATTTTCAATACCGTAGTTTTTGTCGTTTTACTTTTAGCATCAATTTTTTATTATTACATAGTTTCATTTCATGGTGTTCTGATGATATTAGGTGTTTGATTCTCCATGTTTACTTACTTTCCAGATTTCATTGTCTAGCGATCGAGGGATTTGTCGGTAGATTTTATTATAGACGCATAACTTCAATAATAATTATTGCAAGCTTTTTGATGCCATCGTGTAAATGATTTTAGTAAAAATGATAACATGCTGTGGGAGATAGCAAAGTTCACAAAATTGAAAGTAATAACACTACGCAATTGTTACGATATGCGAATGAGATAATCGATTGTTAAAACTTTCATTTTTCTATAACACAGCATGGGCGTACATAACACTCAATAATTTATATTACCTGACAAATGTTATATTATGTTATGACGTTTTACATGTAAATATTATTTTATAAATTTATGACCTGCTATGTAAACGTATTGGTTTGTTTAAATAGTTGGTAAAATCAATAAAATATTAAATTAAGATTTTTTCGTCATTGCTGATGGAATTTGTTTTATACTCAAGGGCAGCAGTATAATGTTTTTTTAAACATGTCTGAAAATATTGTAAGACCGTTGGTAAATCTCAACGTTTTAGTGGTACGCCACTTTTAATAATTTTATTTTTATTCCGAAATATGAAATAAGATTACAAATCATTGAGAATAAATCTACATTAAACTCATATCAATACGCAGTAATTTTTTTATTCGAAACAATAAGACGTAACTTTATTTACTAAATTAAAACAATTTTCTTGCTTTTTGAAATACGAGAACAATCGGAAAAAATATTTTCTTGACATATTTTATTTTCTTAATAACTGTCTTTGGTTTAATAGTTAATACAAAATGTGGACGTACTGCACTGTGTAAGTAATAAAATTGAAATATAACAAGATAATATATAACCAAACACAGAAATTTTTCATTGCTTTTATTCATATATTGCTGAATGTGTTTCTATACCAAAATAGAGCTTCCGAGTTCCGATACTCTTTTGCCATCTGACAAGAGGAAGTAATGATTTTATTCACTCGATGCACAATAGTTTTCACTTTTTATTCGATAATATTTTATATCAGGAAGTTACGTGTTATACCATATTATATTGTTAATTAAAATATGTGATACTCGTATCTTAATCGAAATAGTGTATTTATTTTGAATTGGATTGGTATGCAGAATTACGTATATCGCTTAAAAGTTCAGTGCTCTAATCAAGAATTCCTATCCCTATCATGACATTAAGACGTGCAAGGGTTTGCTTGTCTAAACTCCTTTCGACCCTTTTTTGATCAAATCTTTTTGAATAACTTCAACAGGTAATTGAAAATTGACAAGTATCGTTACCTTCATATTTCTAAACTAATTCTCTTCATGGTGGTTTAGCTAAAATTTCATTGTTAACTTATACCTTATTTAAAAACACTTCAATGCAAAACCACGCATTTTATCCTTGCATGGGCATAATTTTTAGCTGAAGGGTGGTATTAAAAATTCTAAATGAACAATGGGCCACAAGCTAAGTATTATCATGTACATATTGTTATCATAAAAAAATAATTAATTGTCTACTAACAAACAATATACAAACCGCATATTGGGCCGCACATAAGTTTTTATCGTAGTTTTCTTAGGTTTGTTCTAGTTCAGGTTTCCCTGCAGTGGAACTCTTCGTAATTTTTAAAATCTTAACGAAAACCCTTGCTTATTTTACTGTGTAGATGATTTTTTGGATACGAAATTCATGAAGCTTAAAGTTGTAGGGCGTGGTGCTTTAGCGTCAAAGTTCTTCAAGTTACCATGATCGCTGGAGTGTAGAGTATAATATCAGGTTTGCATTTGTTGCAGTCGTAGTAGTATATGATAACATTTCAGGTTTTCATAGAACACCCATTCATTTTCCACAGAACATAGTTTGGGAAATCCTGTTCAATACGAAGGTGGTTTATAATAGATGCAGGGCCGACGCTAGAAATTTGGCCACCCCAGGCAAGATTTTTTCCCACCCTAGTTAGAGAAGTCCCTTCGGCGTTTAGACATGTGGCCGTCTCTACAAATCTCTCCAAGTTTACCGCTACAGGCGGCCGACTGCTACGTTTGCACGTAGCGCCGGCACTGAATACATGGCTTAATAATATGTTTTTATAAATATGATTCTTAAAATTATCCACCATTCAAATCTGTAGGCTTTCCCATGGGTTAATCCTTTTCGCCAGCAATGGCTTTTAACCTAGTGATATATTTATTTCTTATCAAAACACGATACACTCATTTACTAAGCGTCAGTTCAAGTTCATCCGTGCACTTGAACGCCTGCAGATGTCGAAAGGCGAAACCCGGGTCGTTAGTGACAAAACTTGTGTGAATGTACATAATTTGAACGATTCAAATTTTAATATTTTCATAAGTGCTACAAATCTTGAAAAAAATGAAGTGTCTCTTTTCTATGGATGCTGAAAATATGTCAATTATTTTTTATTTCAATTCCCCTCCTCCAACTATGTCGCGTGCACGTGTAACCTTGATAAATAAAGGTTATACAACTTAACTCAAGACACATCAATGTCAACCACGATTAGTTAAAAATTTGTATTTAAAGAAACTCAAAATTTAAAACCTTATATTATAATACTTCCTTAATTAAATAAAATGTCATTTGTAAATATTCGTTTTTTCTAATCATTTTAAGTGGTAAGCTTGCGTGAGGCATTTAGGCCGCGTGTTGCTCATCGCTGATTCAGTGAAATACTCTGTTGATTGAAGGCAACATATAACAGGAACAACAGATTTTTTGGATACATAATTGATTAACATGGCTGTTTTAATCACCATCCACCTAAAAACCGTAGTCTTCTATATTATGGAAGTCTAACCCTAAGAGGTGGGTTTTTTTACTAACCTCTACTATTATGTTATATATTTTATGTAGTGTTTATTGAAAATAAAAATTGAATTTCAGTTCACGATCTAGTTCTAGATAGGGATTGTAATACCGGTATTACCGAAATCGGGATTGATATTGTTTTTTCAATACCGAAATACCAGTTTTAGCCTTTTAGCTGCCGTAGATAATTAATACTAATTACCTAGCACGCTTGCTATGATTTTCAACTATTAAATTAATTAGTTATTGACGAAATAACTCTCTGGCGGGTTGAGCATGAAAAAAATTACGAGATATCTCGTCTGTGGCAGCCATCGAGTTAAGAACGCAAACATATGGTTAATTCGGTTTTGAAAATTAGTCAAAATCAAATTTTAAATGAATAAAAGCCAAGCCATCACATTTTAATAAAATTATTCGCGATAAATTTAAATATTTTAAATCTACTAAGATTTGTAATAATATTGGTAAGTTCGAGAATTTATGTGCCTTCAATGATGTATAATTATTTTCATAAACCGTAAGTTATTTACTAAAATCACCCGGTTATAATTGTCGTGCATTGTTTAAGACGGTATAATAATATGAAATATCAAAACACCTAGTTTGGTTTACTGCGATCCTAATTGGCTGATTTTTGTTGCGTTACTTAAACTATTTTGTAACAACGATTTTGATATTTGATTTTAATGAAATACCGGTATTTAATATGAAATACCGAACTATCAATATTAATATAAGTCCGGTATTTTAATCCCTAGTTCCAAGTATTTCAGTATAGCTTTTTTGAGTCGCTCCAATTGGTCAATAGACAATAACATTGTCTATGTCAATATAGCACAAGACCACACAAGATATGCCAATAAATTATAAATCTGTCAACTGCCTATTTAAGAAATGACACTTTGCCATGTGTTACCAACAGATGATGTAACGTTTTTAATGCGTTACACTCTACGCTGCAGTTGCTTTCAAGAACGATTTGCAGAAACAGGAAGAACGATGGGCAAGAAAAACATCACGAAATAATAATACGTAGAGGCATAAGACACACAATTCTAGAAATGTTCATTTTTGAATAAACAAGCGATTATAATTATACATACAAAAATCGACGACAATTCCCGAGTAGTTAGATCAATCAGTTGATAATTTAAAAAGGTTATTCCTCTGGCTGTTAGTGGCTTGTAACATGTTTCTCGCCCCTTTAAAAAAAATTGAAGACTAAAGACACTAAAGATTTGGTTGGACTATGTGCTAAAAAAGAATCGATTTAGAAAGTAATGCCTAGCAATCCGAAGGAGTTGAGAAAGAAAAGCAGGCGAGACTTAGCTAGTCTGATGGTGGAATGGTTGATGGATGTCGTATGTTGGTAACGGCAGAGAGAACCATCGCATTAAACAGGGGTGGATAGAGCGATTCTTCAAACTTCAAGAATTATCATAAACTTGCTATTGTGCTGTCATTTTTATCGAATAAATACATTTTTGATCAAACTTGCTGTTTTGTAATTGGAAATTGATTTGACACCAGTAAATTATAATACGATGTGTATATTTTATAATAATGCAAAAACTTTCGATTTTATTACAGATTTGTGACTTGGATTGCTGCTGATGATGTTCATCTACGTATGCAACTTTTATAAAATAAATATTAAATATCATGGTTTAATGTTTGATTTTAAAACAATAAAAGAAAGCATAAGTAAAGGAAAAAACATTTTTTTTTTAATAAACTTATAATATATTATACTAGGTTGGTTATTTTAAAATAAATAGTGCAGTTAAAACATTACTAAACAGTGTTTCTATACAATTATAAAAAAGCTTTTTGAATGGCAGTTAAGCTTTATTAATTTGGAGCAATTGTGTAATAAGTGTGTTTTACGGTAAACAGCTTAAGATGTTTATATGTTATTATTCTTTTTTCAATATAAGTAAATTTAAAATATTTCAATAATATTAGCATTGTGACTAGAGCATCCAATCCCGGGATTGAACATTTAACATAAAATCGTGTATAAATTGAGATTGAGATTGAGAATTTTTTGCAAGGCGATTTTAAAATCCTGGAATTTTTCGTACAATTTGTTGTTGATTTTAAGATGTAGGCCCATTTTATCAGCGTTTCCATGAGTTTCGAATAAAAAATCCCAGGAATTTACGGAATTCCCAAAATAAACCTAAAATTCGAAACTTTCTTTAATTTTCTCAATCCCGAAATCCCGGGATTAGTACTGTCACAATTCCGGGATTGCAGAAATAGAAGGAATCCCGGAATTGGATGCCGTAATTTTGACGTATTGCGTTTTTAAAACGAAATCAATTATTTAACAACCTTATACTTCAATAAACAAAAACTGAAGAAATTACACTCGTTTTATGTGAAATCATTCACATGAACAAGTGCGTTAGTTTTTA
>JAHZMQ010000096.1:0-23774 GCA_031772345.1 Himalopsyche anomala | reverse complement strand
AAATATAACAAAATTTGTGTTTAATATGTTATTTATATTTAGCAACCATTTTTACTCTAACTGCAGAGTATATTGACTAAAAACGGAACCATATCGAAACAAAAGATGTCATGTTTAAAAATCAGTTAAATAAACGGATTCTTATAGAAATGCGTAATATATAATGATATTTTTTCTTTGAGGCGGAAGAGGGAGGGGGTTGTCGACTAATTGAATTTATTTTGGTAAAGAGGGCAATGGCATATTTTTATGAATTATTTTAATTATACTGAGCATAGCGTCACGTATTCATAATTTTGTATCTTTATATATAAACTACTTTTATATTTATACGAAGAATTGTTTTTTCCATTCTATTATTAGTTGAGTGTGGAAAATGTTCGTGATGAGCGAAACCGGTTCCGATAATATTAAATAAATGTGGAATGATTACCCAAGAGTGATTTTTTTATAATGTATATTAAGGATTATGTCCTTTGTAAATGTAACTCGCAATGGTTTCCAAAGGTGACTAGCACCAATGATAACGTAGTGACAAAATATTATACATTTACATTCAGACTACTCTTAAGAGCCTAAAAAGTTAGTAAATAAATGAAAGTTGATATACTCTTTCGGAACTAAAATTCTCGTTCTATACTAATTATAAATACTTGATGTGTATCGAGTTTTGGCATCTCCTTAGAACTCTTCTATTATTATTTCGTATTATTTTACGACTTCTAAAAAAACAGTATAGAGTCAATAGCTAAAATTTCAGGACATTTGAAATTCAGAAGTGAGGTTGCCAGGATTGTATACAATATATGTTTGTTATCATTTATGATAATACTGTAACTATCATTATAATAAATTATTTAGTGTTAGTACATAAAAATAACAAAAATGAATAGTTACTATTACGCAACTTAACCCTGGTTTTATTCAGGTAGCGAGCATCTTCAATCGATTGAAAACAAATAAAAGAATGATATTTCTATAAAATGGTAAGACCGATTAATTTGTTGTCTTGCTTTTATTTATTTTATATCAGTTAAAATTATTCATTCAGTTCACTACCACTTAGTCACTAAGTATCATTAATGTTTAAACACATTAAACTACAAACATTTCGTTTATTTTATAATATATTACATTTCTGCCCACTTAAGATTACAAGCAAAATCTACAACCATTTCTCAAATGACGACCAACTCAAAATATTACGACAACTCGAATATAGTTACAATAGCTTCACGTTGATAGAAATATTATCAAAAACCGTAATTAAACCATGCTTTTTCATATGGCATACATATTGTTATTCCTCAGTTAGATCTCTCGTACAAAATTTTTCTTTCCACCATCTATATATTAATACTCGATAATGTTAGTATTTAAGTATCTACGTCTGTCGGTCCGTTTTCGATGACGTCAAGAAAGACGATCCCCTCCCACTCCCCAGCCCCGCTGTCGCCTTTTTTTTATTCATACTAAAGACACATTTTTTCAATACACTTACATATATATATATTTGTGTAGAGATTTGAAGAAGCACATTTCGTGTTGTCGTAAATCGCTGAAAAAAAATTCCGCGTCCCAGGCTCGAACGCAGAACTCTGGATTACCAGTCGAGCTCTCTATCAACTGAGCTAACGTCACAATGATCGGCAGCGATAAAAATACATTATATAAATAGAACATTCGAAAATGGAACGATATTTGCAAAATTTTCATACTGACTTCGATTGTTTGTATTCAAGATTCAAAAATGGAATATTGTGACATCTGTCAAATAATGAATGTGGTATATTTTACATAATATAGTTTCGACAGTTAAATGCAAATATTCCATGTGTGTCATATATGCTGACGGCTATTAAATATTTTACGTTTTAACAGAGGGTATTTAGAATTTATCCCGATACTTTAAAAGTTTTGTATCTTTTGTTTTAAATAACGAGTAAACGAGTCTATGCTTTGGACAAGGTAAATTTATGCTCAAATACTAATATAAATAAAGTAAGCGAAATAGTTTGATAGATTGGGGTCAACGAGATTAAAATACGGCAAAGTGAGCCAAGTTAGGATGATGGGAAAAAGTGAACTGACCCACCATTTTTATTGCATAATTTCAATCATTTTTTCTCTAATTGTTTATGCTTTCGATGGATTCGTCGGTAACTTTGTGGAAGTTCATTTTAATATAAAATCTATATATTAATAGTCGATAAAATAATCACTTTTCACTTTTCACAAACCACAAATGTGTCCGTACTGATGTCCTCGGGTACCCTTTTCTTCTTCTACGAAAAAACGATTGTTAGCAAACTTGAACATTATTCCAAAAAATTAATAATTTACAATTTAAAAACGGCAGGGCTGTTGATATATGCACCGAGGTCGATTTCTACTACTGTGAAAAATGATTATTAGCAAACTTAAACATTATTCCAAAGATTTAATAATTTACGAAATTTCTAGCTACTACAAAAAATGGTTGTTAGCAAACTTAAACATCATTCCAAAAATTAAATAATTTACTAAATTTCTGCAATTACGAAAAATAGTTGTTAGCAAACTTAAACATTATTCCAAGAATTCAATAATTTACGAAAGTTCTGCTACTACAAAAAATGATTGTTAGCAAACTTAAACATTATTTCAAAAAATCAATAATTTACAATTTAAATACTACAGGGCAGGGCTGTCGATATATGGCACGAGATATATTTATTTTATTTTTAGAATTTCTGGCTTATTCAATAAATAGGTTTGTAATTTTCTGACTACATACTTAAAAATACAACAAATATCCCCCCGTTGAGGTCAACGGGCTTACAGCTAGTTTCAACTAAACGACAAAACAAAACCCCGTTGTAAGTCCGAGAACTTATGCAGTACACTAATTAATTAATTAGTTTTACGATAAAAACTTACTTTTTTATTTTAATAACTTATTCCATCTGTGTATAGCTTCAAAGCGGATTTAATTTTTAACACGGTCTTTAGTAATATTTGCACAAATGTATAAAAACTCATTAGCGAATAAAATAAAAGAAAAATATAGAACGTGATGCTGAATGAGCTGTAGCTGGAAAACGTTGTGATGTAAAATGCAGATTGTTGCACTTAGGGATTGCACAGCCGGTAGCTCAAATGTTAGAATGTTTTTTCAATACCGAAATACCGGCTCTGAAAATGAAAAATACCGGTAATTAAAATTTAGCAAAATATTAAATTAGTTTAAGGATAGCTGCTTTATGACACTGAAATCACGGGTAAATTTATAGAAAGATAAATGTATTGATCGAATTGAGACAAAGGATATTTGAGACGTCTAGTTAAAAAAAAAACGATATAACCACATTTTGTCACAATCGAGATAAAAAATATGTGTATATTTTACTCACAATTTTACGCAAAGTGAGAAAATTTATGTTACAAAATACAATATAAGCTGACGGAAAATAGTATTTCAAATCTTAATTAGCGATATATTCATTGATCTAAATATTCCAAATCTGGTTGATTCTGGTATCTGCCATGTAGAATTTTATTTTGCTTATATTTGTTTTATTGTATGGTTTATCGCCTAATAAACATTGTGATTTTGTTTTCAATACAAAAAAAATATGTATATTAACTTAAAACCGAGGCTGTGGAGTCGGAGTCGGAGTGAAAAATGAGCGGCGATTTTTTTTGAAAAATATATTTAATGATGTGTATTTAAACAAAATAGTCAAAAGTGTTAACATTTCATGCTTGGCTGACTAACGATGATCTGATGGTATACATATATAAGTTAAAATGAAATTATTGAAAAATTTCCTCGGAGTCGGAATCGTAGTCGTCTTTTTTTCACGCGACTCCACAGCCCTGCTTAAAACACCAATTTTTGCATGAAACATAAAAAAATGTTAAATAATGTGCTTTGTGCAAGTAATGAAGTGTATACATATTTTTTTTACTAGAGTGTTTATTTTGTTGTTTCTTCTAAAAATATCGTTCACTATCGATCAGCGTGATCTTAATTAATCGTCTTTTCTCTCATTTTCCGTTATTTTTGTATTACCGGTATTGGTAAATTAAAAACCGGTATTTCAAATCATATATCTTTGTCCGGTTAACAATCCCTTGTTGCACCATGTCAGTGAGTAGGGATTTTTTTCGTTTAAAAATTTAATGAAAACAGGATAAGTTATAAAAATATTTCTATACTTCACATGCTACATAATATTTTATTTTTGTTTTTGTAATTACATATATCAGTAATGTAAAATATGAAGTAAAAGCTTCATTTCCTGTGATAGATAACATTTAACTATTAATGAGATTTTTAAAAAATTACTACATATAAACATTGGTATATGTTAAATACATGGTTTTTCCCCATGCAACGCAGTGGAACGGCGTTCCGGCACTTTTTCTCGGCATTTTAAATTTATTTGATTAAAAACTTTTTTTTTCTTAGAAACCTTTGCCATTCACCGTTTTTCACCATCTATAAATCCTTTTGGATCTTATCTGACAGGTATCGTAATACTCGAAATTTATATCATTATACAAAACAATACTAAGTCAACTTTTACTCTGTGACCAGAACCAAGAGTCTTATGCTTGATATACTGTTTTTAAAAAAGAGAGGTTGAGTAACAAGCAGTTTTCGTAAAAATCTTCTGCTGAGAAACCTCAATTAAAAAGCATGGTGCTCAACATTGGGAATGGACATGAATTAAGAAGTGAGTTCCGGCACGTTTATTTTACAGAAAAAAACATTGATTATATGTGTTATAATATTTTTTCATTTACTAGATTAAATTTAAGCGACTTTCTTTAACAGCAGTCTATTGTAAATAAATAAGATTTTTTTCAAAAAAAAGACGGGTTACTCAGTTCCTCAACTTCTTCTTTTCGAAGAGAGTGGGCATAAAAAAGATAAAGATAGAACAGGACTAGTAATGAGTCAATTACATTCGCTTTGCTCTATTTTTATGGATTGGAAGGATATGAGAAAAAAAAAGTTATCACAAACATATATGCATTTGGACAGAAATTCATTAAAACTAATGCTGTTTACAACTCCACGAAAGACCCGATTTTATTTAAATTATTTTACCTGCAACTAAATGCCATATTTTATTATAAAAATAACACAAATAAATGGCTTCTAATAAACATCTTTTTTCCATATAAAAAAAAAACCATTCAATGATTACTATTATAACATTCAATAAATTTAATAAAACAAAACAATATCTAAAATTAGTAAAATTCGAGACATTTTATAATGATCAAATTTTGTTTAATTATAAATTTTACTCGAATCGACACTTGTATTCGATCTCTGTTATAGACTATTAATAATTTGATAGCGTTGAAACATTCCATATTGAATAGCTTAAAATGGGTAATTTATTTTAAGCGGTATCAAAGAGTTTATCAATTCAAGCATGTAATATTTATATCTTAACTATTTATATCTTTGATAGCTATTTATATCTTACATATTTTTAAGAAGTCAATTGTATACACAAATATATTGATTCATACCCCGAGACGATTTTCATGACCGGCCCACATCAATTCATTACGGTTTGAATGCCTGCATGGAATTGCCTGCTACTTTGGATTTTCCAAATAATCTTGCCGAACTTATTTCCACTTATCATATTGTTATATGTCATCAAAGAATAGCCAATTCGTCATGTGACAAGAATAGGACAGTGAAAATGTTTATGGGTGATTCATAACTCTGGATAAATAAGTGATAATAAAATACTTATTATATTACAGCTATGGTAAACGTTATTTGTCGACTAGTCTAAAATTGGCTTTTGAAACATACCAACTTGACTATATTTGTTCATTAAAATTGACAATCGACAATATTATTTACATTGTTTTGATACCGTGTGTGGCACGTGTTTCATTTCTTTGAAGAGCATCTTCAGAATGAGATAATATGTGGGCACTGGAAACAACGACGGCAGTCTCCTTGTCGAAAATGAGTTTTATATGTCATCGTATTGAGCTGGCAATTTCGCATGTAGTAGTGAGTTAATTTTTTTTCAACATGTATTTTTTTAAATTAAAATCGAATTATTTGCAAAAACGGCAGTTTACATAGTCCTGAATAGAAAACACGGTAGTTTTTAAACGGGTTTCACAAAGCAATGTAATTTAATTGAAAATAGTAACATAATGCTAATAACAACATTTGACGTCACTTTTTCAGAATTTCTGTCTACAAAAAAAAAGTTTTAATTGATTCCTTTTGTGTGTGTGTTGCTAGTTATTTCGGGTATTCGATTTTAGATATTTGTGATTAGAGGAGATAAAAAATACGTTTTATATATATATTATGTCGGAGAACATAACTTCAAAATTATCTATATATTAATAGTCGATAATGTCCGTCAGTCTGTCCGTCTGTATGATTGTCCTTGATTTCCCCTCCTCTTCCCCATCACCCTCCCCACCCCCGCTGTCACCATTTTTTTTATTCATACTAAAGACATATTTTTTCAATCTATATATTTATAGTCGATAATGTCCGTCTGTCTGTCCCCGATTTTGCCTTTTCGATGACGTCAAGAAAGAGGGTCCACCACTGTGTGTAAGCATTCTGAAATTGGTGTATTATAAATTAATGCCATTGTATGGGTTTATTAAGGATTATAAAAAAATATGGCATAGCATTATTAAGTAATATCAGAAAAACACGGTTCCTGAATAAACAGTGCTTAAAATAAATTCTTGTAAAACAATATATTGTCTAACATTTTTCTTTAAATATATAATTTAAATAACTAAATATTTGTATCATTTTTACATTAAACATAACTCTGTTTCAGTACATTCTAGTAGTCGAGTGATTCATTCACTACTCTATCCGGTCCGTTATGAATAAACTGTGTAAACACAGTCTTGTTTTGCCATCCCTTTGATGTATGGAGGGCGGTAACGCTACTGGTATAACTGGGTAGGCGGTTATGACTTGGGTGATACTACAAATGAATTGGAATACGAACAGTTTTCCCCATAAAAACTACTATAAACAAATTAAAAACATTTATGCTTTGGCCAGTAGAAAAGCTGCCCAACATTGTAAAATAGTACCTGAGTGTAATTTAATTGATGGAAATCATTTCCGTCTCTTTTTTTTCCATCGCTAATTTCTTACATGAAATCATCATATTAAAAGACATCTGGTCTGTAATCTCGGCACCATCACTAATTTGTTTATTGTTGTGCTGGTCACTCTTTGCTCATTTTCGACAAGCTTTGCTTATCACAGTCAAACTGGGTAACATACTTACTATTTGATCGGAACTTAGATTAAAGATCACTCTCAGATGACTGAACACTAGTTTAATTTAGAAAACCATACACATACAAAGAGCACTATCTGTATGACATGTAGCTATTCTTCATTTCACTTACTTAGAGATACGCATTTTGTGATAAATACGACATAGAAGTAGGGATTCCAACTATTCGTCATTTTCAACTATCCGGATATCGAATAGTAAAATTGAAACTATCCGGATATATCCGGATATCCGGATAGTTTCAGTAAGTATGAACAAAACGAAACATGACTACATATATAAATTTATGTACTAAAATAATACATTAAAAACGAGTTTATTCGGAATATGTCATTTATTCATATTTTAAAAATAAGAGAGCATTAAATGTACCATATTTTAAATTTTATCTTAATTTAGTTTTAATTTGTCCTGCTGTTGAAAATACTCGTTCCTTTGCTGTTGGTGTTGGTATTATTGTTAGAAGTGTATTATGAGATTTTAGATGATTTATCATAGGAGTCGTTGAAGATTCTTTGCATCCAATAGTTTTCCCACATTTATTTATTACACACCGCTGACTGCAAATTATTATCTTTTCTCATAAAATGAGTCCATACTCCGAGCGTCTTGACATGGCTAAAATTTTATACAAAATTATTAAAATTTTAAACAAAATATTTTTTAACATATTTTAATAAACAACGAATAACAGACTGCTTTTGTTAATATCTAGACAGTCTCGATTGCTTGGTTTTCAGTAATGAATTGTAGAACTCGCACGCAAATGAAGATGTTTCACGATCAAAGTTTCATGGTCAACTGATCCTGACTAAATCCTTTCCCACTTCTGTATATGCCTTAGATAGAGAAAATACACATTTCAATACTATTCCATCATATTAAAATATTGAAAATTTGCAGCTGCATTAGATTACACTAACGGCATTTCTTCAATGAATGAAATTTCGGCATTAAAGGTTTTTTTTTTGCCTCGAGTCCGAGCTGATTCGTCGAACTTTTAAGTATTAAGATAACAAGATAAGTTATTCATAATACCCGAGTTTGGGGAAGGTAAAAAAAAACACTACTCCTAAGTAATCGTTTCTCCCAGGTAGTAAATACCCCAGTATTCATATCATCTTTCGTCGATTTTGTAAAATATTTAATTTAAAATTATAACGAATATTATCCGGATATTTTCCCAAATATCCGGATATCGAATAGTTAAAAAGAGCCGGATATATCCGGATATCGGATATCCGGATATCCGAGTTGGAATCCCTACATAGAAGCGATAAATACGATATATGTGAAATAGTTGCGAAATTATCAAAATAAGGGAATAGATGCAAAATTTTAATAAATTCTATTCTCTTCTTATCATTTTAAATGAATTTTAACGTGGGGTAAAAGCAGATACTCTTGCTAAAATGAAACATTTGGAATTCGACAGGACTGTCATTCAATCCGTTCCGTGTCGTGCAAAAAAAATCTAGATGCAGAACGTTTCTTTAGCACGTATAATCTAATTGTAACAGATTGCCGTACTCTGCTAAAACACTCATCTATTGAAACACGTCCTATGTATGTAAAGTTATAATAAATGTTTATCATGTTGTTTATGAACGCATGTTTTTCATTATTTTTAATTAATTTCATCTTATAGTTTTGTACTCATAAATAGTCTATTATTGTACTTAGTGAACGATTTAAAATTTTGAATGTTTACGAAAAAGATAATATAATTACCTGTCAATGAGTGGAATAATTATTTATTTCAACAAAAAAATACTCTACATATCATATAAAGTTGGTAAGATGTCATATAATAATATGGTATTTCCGTTGCTGAATTGTTTGTGGAAATATTCTTTCAGAATGTATTTTTTATTGTATAAATGCGATATGACCTACCCGGGGGAGAAATAAAAACATTGAGTACTGCAACGAACGTGTGAATTATGAATAATCAAAATGTAAGAGTACCTACAGAAGGAATTGGGTACCATGAATTCACCTGAATTGTTTATGTGGCTTCTTACTGGGTCAATATAACAGCCAAAGCTTATGTAAAACATCAATAAATTATCCAATTAATTGCAGTAAACGTATATTTACAAAGTCTTCTTAAGAGCTATTTATTTTTAAATAATGTAATTCAACAGAAAAACCATACACATTCCTTGTAATTAAATCATGTTTGAAACAAGTGGTGGAATGAAAAATTACATTCTAAAATGTACATTGATTACAATCAACGATTATTATTTTTACATTAGATTCGCTTAAAATTTTTGTACTGACTAAAGTTAGTATTTTTCTACAACGATGAAGTAATATAAACTAGTCTACTAGAGGTGAAGTGAGCCTAATTGATATTTTAGAAAAAAATAAGTTAGATGCTCTGTAATATTCTACACGTTTTAAAGTATCGTAAAAGTGAAGTAACCTCTGTTAATTAACACACACTGCAATAGTGTTATTTTCATAAAATAAAAATATGCAATCCACCAAAACTGTAACGTTTGGAGGGGACACCCGGGGTGGCCCCTCCATGTAACGCTCGCCTTTCTAACTCAGGTTCAATAAAACGCTCTTGTTGGGTTGACTTCTGACTCTGAAGTAACTACTGACTTTCTTTATTGATTTTCCCAATTATTTATACTAATTTCTTAAATGCTACGTTAACAAAATTCTATATTTTAATTCTATTGTGCTTTCATAATTCGAGGTGTCGTCATTAACAATAGCATCTATCGATATTCAATATTGTCCACACAGCATAATTTATAGGTCACTCGTGCAGTCATGCTGACTGTGCGTTTTGCAAAATATTGCATAGCGACAGCTGACATACATTCTTTATATTTATTTATATTGTCTACACAGCATAACCAGCATTTTATAGGTTACACGTGCAGTCATGCTGACTGTGCGTTTTGCAAAATATTGCATATTGACATATATATATATATATATGGCCATCGTCACAAAACACCAACTTAAAACGTGATTGCACTTAAAAGTCCAAGAAAAAAGTTTTTCATCTTGGACTGTCCTAGAGTATCTTAAATCCTGGATAAATTATAAAATTGAGGAATGAAATATAAGAAATTTGGTCAAATGTTTTTATGTTATTAATAATTAAACTGATTATACACTACTCAAAAATACAGCGTTTTAATCAGTGGCGGATTACCCCATAAGCGCAAGAGGCGCACGCTTGGGGCCTCCAAATCTTAGGAGTCTCAAAAATAGCATAAATTAAATAAAACCTTATATTTTAATGTCAGTTTTCAATATTCATTATTATTCTACAAATAGTTTTGTGGCACTTTTATGTTGTTCGAAAAACAGAGCCTCCAAAACTTATTGCGCCTGGGGCCTCCAAAGTGCTTAATCCGCCACTGGTTTTAATGCCACCTCAATAGTCAATACATGTCTGAGTCATCACTATGAAATTGTTTAAGAGAAAGTGCTCACTTTCTCAGCGAAACTGGAACTCAACACGTTTAAGCAACATGAAATAAGTAGTTTTGTACGAAACACGTGTTTTCATTTTAATTATATTAAGCCTATTTTGCAAGGATACGCGATTTTACATTAAATATACTATTAAATCAAAATAAGCATCACGATCAAAGTGGAAATAAGCCTTTTTTAAAAATCACTATTCAAATATCAATATGCTTTAAAAATCTAGAATTGATTCAACATCATTTAAGCAAACAACGTTTTTTGGAGGCCAACGATTAGGGCAAGGATGGGTTGGAGGGGGCTCGGAGGGGTTTTCGCAAGTATCTTGTTAATTTACGAGAAAACAATATTCTCATATCAAATTAGTTCATAACTGCAATTTCTGACTTATATATTATCAACGACAACTCCAGTATACACAGTAGTAAATTTTAGCCATTTACATTGATTAGTTTACGGTAAATTGCATATTGTTTCATATTATAAATGTATTAAGTAACAATTGATTGATTATTAAAGTATTGCATATAATTGCATATGAGTGATAAAACATTCACTCCTTTCCTAGAACACCGAGAATTGTTTTGAGATTAAACGAGTCCCTTGTTAACGTCAGTGGTGGCCGGTCAATGTGGCATTGGATCAATGCACCCTTTGTATATGCAGGGGCGGTTACATTTCATGAAATAATATTCAAATATAACATTGATACCATTCATTAATTTTTAATTCTTCTTGTATTTATTGTCTAAAATAAAATGTTCATAAATATTTATTACAGACAATAAAATACATGAAGAATTTAAAATGAGTGAATGGTATAAATGTTATGTTTGAATATTATTTCATGAAATATAACCGCTCCTGCATATACAAGAGTTGCATTGATCCAATTCCAAATTGACCGGCCGCCACTGGTTAACGTATTGGCAGCCCACCGCCGGATTAGAGCCCCATCAATTGCAAATCCAGCCTATGCTCTGGCTATCTAGTGTGACGATGAGTTGGTTACATTTAAGCCTCGCTTTGAAAGTATTCAATTCGAATAGTGGCCGAATTCAAATTCCGGCGGGAATATTGTGTAAAGTGTAAATTGAGGCGCCTTAAAACGCGATAAATTCGAAAGTTTTATGGACACGTTGTCAAAGCGCTTAAACTGTAACCAACTCCGCGTCCCACTCGTTAGCCAGAGCATAGGCTGTATTTACAATTGATGGGGTTCTAATCCGGCGGTGGGCTCCCAATACGTTAACCAGTGGCGGCCTGTCAATGTGGCATTGGATCAATGCACCTCTTGTATATGCAGGGGCGGTTATATTTCATGAAATAATATTCAAACATAACATTTATACCATTCACTCATTTTAAATTTATTGTCCGTAATAAATATTTTAGAAAAAATATTTTATTTTATTTTAGACAATAAATACAAGAAGAATTTAAAATTAATGAATGGTATCAATGTTATATTTGAATATTATTTCATGAAATGTACCGCCCCTGCATATACAAAGGGTGCATTGATCCAATGCCACATTGACCGGCCACCACTGACGTTAACAAGGGACTCGCTTAATCTCAAAACAATTCTCGGTGTTCTGGGAAAGGAGTGATTTTTTTTGTCACTCCTATGCAATTATATGCAATACTTTAATAAGAAATCGATTGTTACTTAATACACTTACAGTATGTAACAATATGCAATTTACCGTAAATTTATCAATGTAAATGGCTAAAAATTTACTACTGTGTATAATGATGCTGTCGTTGATAATATATAAGTCAGAAATTGCAGTTATGAACTAATTTGATATGAGAATATTGTGTTCTCGTAAATTAACAAGAGACTTGCGAAAACCCCTCCGAACCCCCTCCAACCCGTCCTTGCCCTAATCGTTGGCCTCCAAAAAACGTTGTTTGCTTAAATGATGTTGAATCAATTCTAGATTTTTAAAGCATATTGATATTTGAATAGTGATTTTTAAAAAAGGCTTATTTCCACTTTGATCGTGATGCTTATTTTGATTTAATAGTCTATTTAATGTAAAATCGCGTATCTTTGCAAAATAGGCTTAATATAATTAAAATGAAAACACGTGTTCTGTACAAAACTACATACTTATTTCATGTTTCTTAAACGTTTTCAGTTTCGCTGAGAAAGTGAGCACTTTCTCTTAAACAATTTCATAATGATGACTCAGACATGTATTGACTATTGAGGTGCCATTAAAACCAGTGGCGGATTAAGCACTTTGGAGGCCCCAGGCGCAATAAGTTTTGGAGGCCCTGTTTTTCGAACATCATAAAAGTGCCACAAAACTATTTGTAGAATAATAATGAATATGAAAACTGAAATTAAAATATAAGATTTTATTTAATTTATGCTATTTTTGAGGCTCCTAAGATTTGGAGGCCCCAAGCGTGCGCCTCTTGCGCTTATGGGGTAATCCACTGATTAAAACGCTGTATTTTTGAGTAGTGTATAATACTTAGTTTAATTATTAATAACATAAAAACATTAGACCAAATTTCTTATATTTCATTCCTCTATTTTATAATTTATCCAGGATTAGTGTCGTGCAGTTTAAGATACTCTAAGACAATCCAAGATTAAAAACGTTTTTCTTGTACTTTTAGGTACAATCACGTCTTAAGTTGGTGTTTTGTGACGATGGCCATATATATATATATGTCAATATGCAATATTTTGCAAAACGCACAGTCAGCATGACTGCACGTGTAACCTATAAAATGCTGGTTATGCTGTGTAGACAATATAAATAAATATAAAGAATGTATGTCAGCTGTCGCTATGCAATATTCGCAAAACGCACAGTCAGCATGACTGCACGAGTGACCTATAAATTATGCTGTGTGGACAATATTTAATATCGATAGATGCTATTGTTAATGACGACACTCGAATTATGAAAGCACAATAGAATTAAAATATAGAATTTTGTTAACGTAGCATTTAAGAAATTAGTATAAATAATTGGGAAAATCAATAAAGAAAGTCAGTAGTTACTTCAGAGTCAGAAGTCAACCCAACAAGAGCGTTTTATTGAACCTGAGTTAGAACGGCGAGCGTTACATGGAGGGGACACCCGGGTGTCCCCTCCAACCGTTACAGTTTTGATGGATTGCATATTTTTATTTTACGGAAATAACACTATTGGTGTGTGTTAATTAACAGAGGTTACTTCACTTTTACGATACTTTAAAACGTGTAGAATATTACAGAGCATCTAACTTATTTTTTTCTAAAATATCAATTAGGCTCACTTCACCTCTAGTAGACTAGTTTATATTACTTCATCGTTGTAGAAAAATACTAACTTTAGTCAGTACAAAAATTTTAAGCGAATCTAATGTAAAAATAATAATCGTTGATTGTAATCAATGTACATTTTAGAATGTAATTTTTCATTCCACCACTTGTTTCAAACATGATTTAATTACAAGGAATGTGTATGGTTTTTCTGTTGAATTACATTATTTAAAAATAAATAGCTCTTAAGAAGACTTTGTAAATATACGTTTACTGCAATTAATTGGATAATTTATTGATGTTTTACATAAGCTTTGGCTGTTATATTGACCCAGTAAGAAGCCACATAAACAATTCAGGTGAATTCATGGTACCCAATTCCTTCTGTAGGTACTCTTACATTTTGATTATTCATAATTCACACGTTCGTTGCAGTACTCAATGTTTTTATTTCTCCCCCGGGTAGGTCATATCGCATTTATACAATAAAAAATACATTCTGAAAGAATATTTCCACAAACAATTCAGCAACGGAAATACCATATTATTATATGACATCTTACCAACTTTATATGATATGTAGAGTATTTTTTTGTTGAAATAAATATTTATTCCACTCATTGACAGGTAATTATATTATCCTTTTCGTAAACATTCAAAATTTTAAATCGTACAGTAAGTACAATAATAGACTATTTATGAGTACAAAACTATAAGATGAAATTAATTAAAAATAATGAAAAACATGCGTTCATAAACAACATGGTAAACATTTATTATAACTTTACATACATAGGACGTGTTTCAATAGATGAGTGTTTTAGCAGAGTACGGCAATCTGTTACAATTAGATTATACGTGCTAAAGAAACGTTCTGCATCTAGATTTTTTTGCACGACACGGAACGGATTGAATGACAGTCCTGTCGAATTCCAAATGTTTCATTTTAGCAAGAGTATCTGCTTTTACCCCACGTTAAAATTCATTTAAAATGATAAGAAGAGAATAGAATTTATTAAAATTTTGCATCTATTCCCTTATTTTGATAATTTCGCAACTATTTCACATATATCGTATTTATCGCTTCTATGTAGGGATTCCAACTCGGATATCCGGATATCCGATATCCGGATATATCCGGCTCTTTTTAACTATTCGATATCCGGATATTTGGGAAAATATCCGGATAATATTCGTTATAATTTTAAATTAAATATTTTACAAAATCGACGAAAGATGATATGAATACTGGGGTATTTACTACCTGGGAGAAACGATTACTTAGGAGTAGTGTTTTTTTTTACCTTCCCCAAACTCGGGTATTATGAATAACTTATCTTGTTATCTTAATACTTAAAAGTTCGACGAATCAGCTCGGACTCGAGGCAAAAAAAAACCTTTAATGCCGAAATTTCATTCATTGAAGAAATGCCGTTAGTGTAATCTAATGCAGCTGCAAATTTTCAATATTTTAATATGATGGAATAGTATTGAAATGTGTATTTTCTCTATCTAAGGCATATACAGAAGTGGGAAAGGATTTAGTCAGGATCAGTTGACCATGAAACTTTGATCGTGAAACATCTTCATTTGCGTGCGAGTTCTACAATTCATTACTGAAAACCAAGCAATCGAGACTGTCTAGATATTAACAAAAGCAGTCTGTTATTCGTTGTTTATTAAAATATGTTAAAAAATATTTTGTTTAAAATTTTAATAATTTTGTATAAAATTTTAGCCATGTCAAGACGCTCGGAGTATGGACTCATTTTATGAGAAAAGATAATAATTTGCAGTCAGCGGTGTGTAATAAATAAATGTGGGAAAACTATTGGATGCAAAGAATCTTCAACGACTCCTATGATAAATCATCTAAAATCTCATAATACACTTCTAACAATAATACCAACACCAACAGCAAAGGAACGAGTACTTTCAACAGCAGGACAAATTACAACTAAATTAAGATAAAATTTAAAATATATTGTACATTTAATGCTCTCTTATTTTTAAAATATGAATAAATTACTTATATTACGAATAAACTCGTTTTTAATGTATTATTTTTGTACATAAATTTATATATGTAGTAATGTTTCGTTTTGTTCATACTTACTGAAACTATCCGGATATCCGGATATATCCGGATAGTTTCAATTTTACCATTCGATATTCGGATAGTTGAAAATGACGAATAGTTGGAATCCCTACTTCTATGTCGTATTTATCACAAAATGCGTATCTCTAAGTAAGTGCAATGAAGAATAGCTACATGTCATACAGATAGTGCTCTTTGTATGTGTATGGTTTTCTAAATTAAACTAGTGTTCAGTCATCTGAGAGTGATCTTTAATCTAAGTTCAGATCAAATAGTAAGTTTGTTACCCAGTTTGACTGTGATAAGCAAAGCTTGTCGAAAATGAGCAAAGAGTGACCAGCACAACAATAAACAAATTAGTGATGGTGCCGAGATTACAGATCAGATGTCTTTTAATATGATGATTTCATGTAAGAAATTAGTGATGAAAAAAAAAGGAACGGAAATGATTTCCATCAATCAAATTACACTCAGGTACTATTTTACAATGTTAGGTAGCTTTTCTACTGCCCAAACTGGCATAATTGTTTTTAATTTGTTTATAGTAGTTTTTATGGGGAAAACTGTTCGTATTCCAATTCATTTGTAGTATCACCCAAGTCATAACCGCCTACCCAGTTATACCAGTAGCGTTACCGCCCTCCATACATCAAAGGGATGGCAAAACAAGACTGTGTTTACACAGTTTATTCATAACGGACCGGATAGAGTAGTGAATGAATCACTCGACTACTAGAATGTACTGAAACAGAGTTATGTTTAATGTAAAAATGATACAAATATTTAGTTATTTAAATTATATATTTAAAGAAAAATGTTAGACAATATATTGTTTTACAAGAATTTATTTTAAGCACTGTTTATTCAGGAACCGTGTTTTTCTGATATTACTTAATAATGCTATGCCATATTTTTTTATAATCCTTAATAAACCCATACAATGGCATTAATTTATAATACACCAATTTCAGAATGCTTACACACAGTGGTGGACCCTCTTTCTTGACGTCATCGAAAAGGCAAAATCGGGGACAGACAGACGGACATTATCGACTATAAATATATAGATTGAAAAAATATGTCTTTAGTATGAATAAAAAAAATGGTGACAGCGGGGGTGGGGAGGGTGATGGGGAAGAGGAGGGAAATCAAGGACAATCATACAGACGGACAGACTGACGGACATTATCGACTATTAATATATAGATAATTTTGAAGTTATGTTTTCCGACATAATATATATAAAACGTATTTTTTATCTCCTCTAATCACAAATATCTAAAATCGAATACCCGAAATAACTAGCAACACACACACAAAAAGAATCAATCAAAACTTTTTTTTTGTAGACAGAAATTCTGAAAAAGTGACTTCAAATATTGTTATAGCATTATGTTACTATTTTCAATTAAATTACATTGCTTTGTGAAACCCGTTTAAAAACTACCGTGTTTTCTATTCAGGACTATGTAAACTGCCGTTTTTGCAAATAATTCGATTTTAATTTAAAAAAATACATGTTGAAAAAAAATTAACTCACTACTACATGCGAAATTGCCAGCTCAATACGATGACATATAAAACTCATTTTCGACAAGGAGACTGCCGTCGTTGTTTCCAGTGCCCACATATTATCTCATTCTGAAGATGCTCTTCAAAGAAATGAAACACGTGCCACACACGGTATCAAAACAATGTAAATAATATTGTCGATTGTCAATTTTAATGAACAAATATAGTCAAGTTGGTATGTTGCAGAAGCCAATTTTAGACAAGTCGACAAATAACGTTTACCATAGCTATGTAATATAATAAGTATTTTATTATCACTTATTTATCCAGAGTTATGAATCACCCATAAACATTTTCACTGTCCTATTCTTGTCACATGATGAATTGGCTATTCTTTGATGACATATAACAATATGATAACTGGAAATAAGTTCGGCAAGATTATTTGGAAAATCCAAAGTAGCAGGCAATTCCATGCAGGCATTCAAACCGTAATGAATTGATGTGGGCCGGTCATGAAAATCGTCTCGGGGTATGAATCAATATATTTTTGTATACAATTGACTTCTTAAAAATAAGTAAGATATAAATAGCTATCAAAGATATAAATAGTTAAGATATAAATATTACATGCTTGAATTGATAAACTCTTTGATGTCGTTTAAAATAAATTACCCGTTTTCTGTTATTCAATATGGAATGTTTCAACGCCATCAAATTATTAATAGTCTATAACAGCGATCGAATACAAGTGTCGATTCGAGTAAAATTTATAATTAAACAAAATTTGATCATTATAAAATGTCTCGAATTTTACTAATTTTAGATATTGTTTTGTTTTATTAAATTTATTGAATGTTATAATAGTAATCATTGAATGGTTTTTTTTTATATAGAAAAAAGATGTTTATCAGAAGCCATTTATTTGTGTTATTTTTATAATAAAATATGGCATTTAGTTGCAGGTAAAATAATTTAAATAAAATCGGGTCTTTCGTGGAGTTGTAAACAGCATTAGTTTTAATGAATTTCTGTCCAAATGCATATATGTTTGTGATAACTTTTTTTTTCTCATATCCTTCCAATCCATAAAAATAGAGCAAAGCGAATGTAATTGACTCATTACTAGTCCTGTTCTATCTTTATCTTTTTTATGCCCACTCTCTTCGAAAGAAGAAGTTGAGGAACTGAGTAACCCGTCTTTTTTAAAAAAAAATCTTATTTATTTACAATAGACTGCTGTCAAAGAAAGCCGCTTACGTTTTATCTAGTAAATGAAAAAATATTATAACACATATAATCAATGTTTTTTTCTTTTGTAAAATAAACGTGCCGGAACTCACTTCTTAATTCATGTCCATTCCCAATGTTGAGCACCATGCTTTTTAATTGAGGTTTCTCAGCAGAAGATTTTTACGAAAACTGCTTGTTACTCAACCTCTCTTTTTTAAAAACAGTATATCAAGCATAAGACTCTTGGTTCTGGTCACAGAGTAAAAGTTGACTTAGTATTGTTTTGTATAATGATATAAATTTCGAGTATTACGATACCTGTCAGATAAGATCCAAAAGGATTTATAGATGGTGAAAAACGGTGAATGGCAAAGGTTTCTAAGAAAAAAAAAGTTTTTAATCAAATAAATTTAAAATGCCGAGAAAAAGTGCCGGAACGCCGTTCCACTGCGTTGCATGGGGAAAAACCATGTATTTAACATATACCAATGTTTATATGTAGTAATTTTTTAAAAATCTCATTAATAGTTAAATGTTATCTATCACAGGAAATGAAGCTTTTACTTCATATTTTACATTACTGATATATGTAATTACAAAAACAAAAATAAAATATTATGTAGCATGTGAAGTATAGAAATATTTTTATAACTTATCCTGTTTTCATTAAATTTTTAAACGAAAAAAATCCCTACTCACTGACATGGTGCAACAAGGGATTGTTAACCGGACAAAGATATATGATTTGAAATACCGGTTTTTAATTTACCAATACCGGTAATACAAAAATAACGGAAAATGAGAGAAAAGACGATTAATTAAGATCACGCTGATCGATAGTGAACGATATTTTTAGAAGAAACAACAAAATAAACACTCTAGTAAAAAAAATATGTATACACTTCATTACTTGCACAAAGCACATTATTTAACATTTTTTTATGTTTCATGCAAAAATTGGTGTTTTAAGCAGGGCTGTGGAGTCGCGTGAAAAAAAGACGACTACGATTCCGACTCCGAGGAAATTTTTCAATAATTTCATTTTAACTTATATATGTATACCATCAGATCATCGTTAGTCAGCCAAGCATGAAATGTTAACACTTTTGACTATTTTGTTTAAATACACATCATTAAATATATTTTTCAAAAAAAATCGCCGCTCATTTTTCACTCCGACTCCGACTCCACAGCCTCGGTTTTAAGTTAATATACATATTTTTTTTGTATTGAAAACAAAATCACAATGTTTATTAGGCGATAAACCATACAATAAAACAAATATAAGCAAAATAAAATTCTACATGGCAGATACCAGAATCAACCAGATTTGGAATATTTAGATCAATGAATATATCGCTAATTAAGATTTGAAATACTATTTTCCGTCAGCTTATATTGTATTTTGTAACATAAATTTTCTCACTTTGCGTAAAATTGTGAGTAAAATATACACATATTTTTTATCTCGATTTTGACAAAATGTGGTTATATCGTTTTTTTTTTAACTAGACGTCTCAAATATCCTTTGTCTCAATTCGATCAATACATTTATCTTTCTATAAATTTACCCGTGATTTCAGTGTCATAAAGCAGCTATCCTTAAACTAATTTAATATTTTGCTAAATTTTAATTACCGGTATTTTTCATTTTCAGAGCCGGTATTTCGGTATTGAAAAAACATTCTAACATTTGAGCTACCGGCTGTGCAATCCCTAAGTGCAACAATCTGCATTTTACATCACAACGTTTTCCAGCTACAGCTCATTCAGCATCACGTTCTATATTTTTCTTTTATTTTATTCGCTAATGAGTTTTTATACATTTGTGCAAATATTACTAAAGACCGTGTTAAAAATTAAATCCGCTTTGAAGCTATACACAGATGGAATAAGTTATTAAAATAAAAAAGTAAGTTTTTATCGTAAAACTAATTAATTAATTAGTGTACTGCATAAGTTCTCGGACTTACAACGGGGTTTTGTTTTGTCGTTTAGTTGAAACTAGCTGTAAGCCCGTTGACCTCAACGGGGGGATATTTGTTGCATTTTTAAGTATGTAGTCAGAAAATTACAAACCTATTTATTGAATAAGCCAGAAATTCTAAAAATAAAATAAATATATCTCGTGCCATATATCGACAGCCCTGCCCTGTAGTATTTAAATTGTAAATTATTGAATTTTTGAAATAATGTTTAAGTTTGTTAACAATCATTTTTCGTAGTAGCAGAACTTTCGTAAATTATTGAATTCTTGGAATAATGTTTAAGTTTGCTAACAACTATTTTTCGTAATTGCAGAAATTTAGTAAATTATTTAATTTTTGGAATGATGTTTAAGTTTGCTAACAACCATTTTTTGTAGTAGCTAGAAATTTCGTAAATTATTAAATCTTTGGAATAATGTTCAAGTTTGCTAACAATCATTTTTCACAGTAGTAGAAATCGACCTCGGCGCATATATCGACAGCCCTGCCGTTTTTAAATTGTAAATTATTAAATTTTTGGAATAATGTTCAAGTTTGCTAACAATCGTTTTTCGTAGAAGAAGAAAAGGGTACCCGAGGACATCAGTACGGACACATTTGTGGTTTGTGAAAAGTGAAAAGTGATTATTTTATCGACTATTAATATATAGATTTTATATTAAAATGAACTTCCACAAAGTTACCGACGAATCCATCGAAAGCATAAACAATTAGAGAAAAAATGATTGAAATTATGCAATAAAAATGGTGGGTCAGTTCACTTTTTCCCATCATCCTAACTTGGCTCACTTTGCCGTATTTTAATCTCGTTGACCCCAATCTATCAAACTATTTCGCTTACTTTATTTATATTAGTATTTGAGCACAAATTTACCTTGTCCAAAGCATAGACTCGTTTACTCGTTATTTAAAACAAAAGATACAAAACTTTTAAAGTATCGGGATAAATTCTAAATACCCTCTGTTAAAACGTAAAATATTTAATAGCCGTCAGCATATATGACACACATGGAATATTTGCATTTAACTGTCGAAACTATATTATGTAAAATATACCACATTCATTGTTTGACAGCTGTCACAATATTCCATTTTTGAATCTTGAATACAAACAATCGAAGTCAGTTTGTGAATCACAAATATCGTTCCATTTTCGAATGTTTGATTTATATAATGTATTTTTATCGCTGCCGATCATTGTGACGTTAGCTCAGTTGATAGAGAGCTCGACTGGTAATCCAGAGTTCTGCGTTCGAGCCTGGGACGCGGAATTTTTTTTCAACGATTTACGACAACACGAAATGTGCTTCTTCAAATCTCTACACAAATATATATATATGTAAGTGTATTGAAAAAATGTGTCTTTAGTATGAATAAAAAAAAGGCGACAGCGGGGCTGGGGAGTGGGAGGGGATCGTCTTTCTTGACGTCATCGAAAACGGACCGACAGACGTAGATACTTAAATACTAACATTATCGAGTATTAATATATAGATGGTGGAAAGAAAAATTTTGTACGAGAGATCTAACTGAGGAATAACAATATGTATGCCATATGAAAAAGCATGGTTTAATTACGGTTTTTGATAATATTTCTATCAACGTGAAGCTATTGTAACTATATTCGAGTTGTCGTAATATTTTGAGTTGGTCGTCATTTGAGAAATGGTTGTAGATTTTGCTTGTAATCTTAAGTGGGCAGAAATGTAATATATTATAAAATAAACGAAATGTTTGTAGTTTAATGTGTTTAAACATTAATGATACTTAGTGACTAAGTGGTAGTGAACTGAATGAATAATTTTAACTGATATAAAATAAATAAAAGCAAGACAACAAATTAATCGGTCTTACCATTTTATAGAAATATCATTCTTTTATTTGTTTTCAATCGATTGAAGATGCTCGCTACCTGAATAAAACCAGGGTTAAGTTGCGTAATAGTAACTATTCATTTTTGTTATTTTTATGTACTAACACTAAATAATTTATTATAATGATAGTTACAGTATTATCATAAATGATAACAAACATATATTGTATACAATCCTGGCAACCTCACTTCTGAATTTCAAATGTCCTGAAATTTTAGCTATTGACTCTATACTGTTTTTTTAGAAGTCGTAAAATAATACGAAATAATAATAGAAGAGTTCTAAGGAGATGCCAAAACTCGATACACATCAAGTATTTATAATTAGTATAGAACGAGAATTTTAGTTCCGAAAGAGTATATCAACTTTCATTTATTTACTAACTTTTTAGGCTCTTAAGAGTAGTCTGAATGTAAATGTATAATATTTTGTCACTACGTTATCATTGGTGCTAGTCACCTTTGGAAACCATTGCGAGTTACATTTACAAAGGACATAATCCTTAATATACATTAAAAAAATAAATCACTCTTGGGTAATCATTCCACATTTATTTAATATTATCGGAACCGGTTTCGCTCATCACGAACATTTTCCACACTCAACTAATAATAGAATGGAAAAAACAATTCTTCGTATAAATATAAAAGTAGTTTATATATAAAGATACAAAATTATGAATACGTGACGCTATGCTCAGTATAATTAAAATAATTCATAAAAATATGCCATTGCCCTCTTTACCAAAATAAATTCAATTAGTCGACAACCCCCCTCCCTCTTCCGCCCTCAAAGAAAAAATATCATTTTATATTACGCATTTCTATAAGAATCCGTTTATTTAACTGATTTTTAAACATGACATCTTTTGTTTCGATATGGTTCCGTTTTTAGTCAATATACTCTGCAGTTAGAGTAAAAATGGTTGCTAAATATAAATAACATATTAAACACAAATTTTGTTATATTTATAATGAAAAGTGAATGCCAAGTGCCGAGTGAAGTTGAATCACCAAAGTAAAAATA
>JAHZMQ010000095.1:0-23822 GCA_031772345.1 Himalopsyche anomala | reverse complement strand
CTATATATTAATACTCGATCATTATCGAACGGACATTTCCGTCCGTCTGAATGATTGTCCGCGATTTTCCCTCCCCCTCCTCCGCCCCAGCCCCGCTGTCAACCATTTTTTTATTCATACCAAATACATACTTTTTTCGTTTGTATATGGTCGCGATTTCGCCTTTTCGATGACGTCAAGAAAGATGGTCCTCCTCCCCCCCCCACCCCATCCTGCCCCGCTGTCGCCATTAATTAATACACTGTTATTTGACGAAACAAATCAAATGGCTGAAAAATTGAATTCTCATACAAAAAAGGCGCCGCGGCCGTGGTTCGAACCATCGCTTCTGGATTATGAGTTGAAATCGTTACCGCTCGGGCAAACGAACAACTGTCAGCATCGATCTGATTTAATTATATATATTAAGCACACATTTAAATTATTCTAAAAATTCCGAAATACGCATACTTCACATGCAAACATAAACAGTTGAATTATCAAATGGCTGAAAAATTGAATTCTCATACAAAAAATCTCCGCGACCGTCGATCGATCCCATAATTATGAATTATCAGCCGAGCTCTTTGTCAACTGAGCTAACGTCACAATTATCAAAATGATGAAAATATATAATATATATTAAATTTCGTTTGAAAATGGAACCTTTCGTTTTTTATTAAAAAAACAGCATGCATATTATATGTTTTATTTTTCGAGCATTTCTCAATTCTACTGTACCCTAGCGGTAAGCCGCTCGGCTGATAATCTGTAGGAACTTGGTTCGAATCTAGCCTAGAGCGCTTTTTTTTGGGTTTATAACATTTTTTTTTTTGAAAACTTTCTTTTTAAATCACAGTACATCTTGATCGTATGAAAATAAATGCTACCAAAATAACAAAATCCGATTGACTAGCGAAATATGTTTTTCAAAAAATAAATATAAGACGCAATTATTTCAAGATTTGTTTTTAATCTAGGTACATACGTGGTATAGTTAGTTGTTGGCGAAAGCATAATTTCAGTATGTGTAATAAAATAACTTCAGTAAAAATCATTATATATATTTTAAAAAATAAGTTCTGTTTGGAGAATCAGTCAACATTTTGATAATTTTGTTTTGATAAAATGTGCAATTAATTTATACCATTTTGCATGTGAAAAATGATTATTAGCAAACTTAAACATTATTTCAAAAATTAAGTAATTTACAATTTAAAACTGCAGGGCTGTCGATATATGCGCCGAGGTCGATTTATGCTACTATGAAAAATGATTGTTAGCAAACTTGAACATTATTCCAAAGATTTAATATTTTGACGAAATTTCTGTCACTACGAAAAAAAATGTTAGCAAACTTAAACATTATTCCAAAAATTAGGTAATTTACGAGGTATATTTCTGCTAATAGGAAAAATAATTGTTAGCAAACTCAACATTATTCCAAAAATTAAATAATTTACAATTTAAATACAACAGGGCATGCTGTCGATATATGCCCCGAGATATATTTATTTTATTTTTAGTATTTCTGGCTTATTCAATAAATAGGTTTGTAATTTTCTGACTTCTTAAAAATGCAACAAAAATCCCCCCGTTGAGGTCAACGGGCTTACAGCTAGTTGATATTAGATACAATAAAACAAATGTAAATTTTAATTTGAAAACAGAACGGTTACAAGATAATATATCTAGTCGAGTTGTCGGTAAAGAACGAAATATTTTAATTTCATACGGTAGAGCAGTGTTTCTCAACCTTTTTGGGAGCGTGGCCCCTTTTGAGTGTCTTTATTTTTCTGTGGCCCCCATACCTTTTTTTTTTTTAGCTCACCGAGAAATTTGAAATCTCCGATTTGGTATACTTTTTCCCAGAATATCTCCAAGAACACCTTTTTTTTTTAGCTCACCGAGGAATTTGAAATCCTCAATTTGCCCGTGGCCCCCCTGAACTGTGTTGTGGCTCCCCAAAACAAAAATAAATCTCTGTGGCCCACCGTTGAGAAACCGTGCGGTGGAGAGTAAAAAACATTTAATTAATTGTACATTAGTGTAAATTGATTCTTGAAGACCAAATAAAGCAATATTTACTATTAAGAGCTGTTAAGATGTATTGATTTATTATCAGTGATCGAGGGACTTAATTTTAAATTTATTTTCCAGAGAAGCTTACCATTAATTTGTGCAATGATAAGGTGTTTTTAATAGTATCTTTTCATCAAAAGTTGACTAGGGTTACCAGATTTATTCACGTCAATACCGGGACATTTAGATTAAATTATACACATTTGCGCTATCCAAAGTCGTATCTAAAGATTTACTTGCAGGAAAAATAATAAATAATACGAACTAAGCTCATTTGGCTCTCCCAAAATTTGGAAAATCCGGAAATACCAGTACACGCCTGGCAAATCGAATATGGAACCAGTCAGGTTTCAAAGATATCATTTAATTGTTAAACATCTTTAAAACATCTTAAACAGTGTATTTTTACTTTTAATGTGTCAATACTTGGTGGAATGGCATTGCAGTAATTGCTTACACCTTTTTATTTCAATTTAACTTGTATAAATAGCACTGTTTAATTTATTTTCCTTATCAGTTGATAATGCTCGTGAAGAGCGAAACCGGTCCTGATCAAATAAATTTTAAGTGGAAAAAGTACTAAAAATCTTTTATTATTTTTAGTGTATTTTTACATCAATCAAAACATTATTTCTTCCTGTGTATATTTTCGTAAAATACATGACAACAACATGTAATTATCATTACTAGCTGTAAGCCCGTTGACCTCAACGGAGAGATTTTTGTTGCATTTTTAAGTAGTCAGAAAAGTTACTGGCGTGAAAAAAAAATTACTAACCTATTTATTGAATAATCCAGAAATTCTGATAGTAAAAGAAATATCTCGGGGCGTATATCGACAGCCCTGCCCTGCAGTATTTAAATTGTAAATTATTTATTTTTGGAATAATGTTCTAGTTTGCTAACAACTATTTTTCGTAATAGCAGAAATTTTGTAAATTATTTAATTTTTGGAATAATGTTTATGTTTGCTAACAACCATTTTTCTTAGAAGCAGAAATTTCGTTAATTATTTTATTTTTGGTATAATTTTTAAGTTTGCTAACAATTATTTTTCATAGTAGCAAAAATAGTCCTTGTAAATTACTTAATTTTTGGAATAATGTTTAAGTTTGCTAACAATTATTTTTTCTATTAGCAGAAATAGACCTCGTAAATTATTTAATTTTTGGAATAATGTTTAAATTTGCTAACAACCATTTTTCATAGTAGCAAAAATAGTCCTTGTAAATTACTTAATTTTTGGAATAATGTTTAAGTTTGCTAACAATTATTTTTCCTATTAGCAGAAATAGACCTCGTAAATTATTTAATATTTGGAATAATGTTTAAGTTTGCTAACAACCATTTTTCTTAGAAGCAGAAATTTCGTTAATTATTTTGTTTTTGGTATAATTTTTAAGTTTGCTAACAATTATTTTTCATAGTAGCAAAAATAGTCCTTGTAAATTACTTAATTTTTGGAATAATGTTTAAGTTTGCTAACAATTATTTTTCCTATTAGCAGAAATAGACCTCGTAAATTATTTAATTTTTGGAATAATGTTTAAGTTTGCTAACAACCATTTTTCTTAGAAGCAGAAATTTCGTTAGTTATTTTGTTTTTGGTATAATTTTTAAGTTTGCTAACAATTATTTTTCATAGTAGCAAAAATAGTCCTTGTAAATTACTTAATTTTTGGAATAATGTTTAAGTTTGCTAACAATTATTTTTCCTATTAGCAGAAATAGACCTCGTAAATTATTTAATTTTTGGAATAATGTTTATGTTTGCTAACAACCATTTTTCTTAGAAGCAGAAATTTCGTTAATTATTTTATTTTTGGTATAATTTTTAAGTTTGCTAACAATTATTTTTCATAGTAGCAAAAATAGTCCTTGTAAATTACTTAATTTTTGGAATAATGTTTAAGTTTGCTAACAATTATTTTTTCTATTAGCAGAAATAGACCTCGTAAATTATTTAATTTTTGGAATAATGTTTAAATTTGCTAACAACCATTTTTCATAGTAGCAAAAATAGTCCTTGTAAATTACTTAATTTTTGGAATAATGTTTAAGTTTGCTAACAATTATTTTTCCTATTAGCAGAAATAGACCTCGTAAATTATTTAATATTTGGAATAATGTTTAAGTTTGCTAACAACCATTTTTCTTAGAAGCAGAAATTTCGTTAATTATTTTGTTTTTGGTATAATTTTTAAGTTTGCTAACAATTATTTTTCATAGTAGCAAAAATAGTCCTTGTAAATTACTTAATTTTTGGAATAATGTTTAAGTTTGCTAACAATTATTTTTCCTATTAGCAGAAATAGACCTCGTAAATTATTTAATTTTTGGAATAATGTTTAAGTTTGCTAACAACCATTTTTCTTAGAAGCAGAAATTTCGTTAGTTATTTTGTTTTTGGTATAATTTTTAAGTTTGCTAACAATTATTTTTCATAGTAGCAAAAATAGTCCTTGTAAATTACTTAATTTTTGGAATAATGTTTAAGTTTGCTAACAATTATTTTTCCTATTAGCAGAAATAGACCTCGTAAATTATTTAATTTTTGGAATAATGTTTATGTTTGCTAACAACCATTTTTCTTAGAAGCAGAAATTTCGTTAATTATTTTATTTTTGGTATAATTTTTAAGTTTGCTAACAATTATTTTTCATAGTAGCAAAAATAGTCCTTGTAAATTACTTAATTTTTGGAATAATGTTTAAGTTTGCTAACAATTATTTTTTCTATTAGCAGAAATAGACCTCGTAAATTATTTAATTTTTGGAATAATGTTTAAATTTGCTAACAACCATTTTTCATAGTAGCAAAAATAGTCCTTGTAAATTACTTAATTTTTGGAATAATGTTTAAGTTTGCTAACAATTATTTTTCCTATTAGCAGAAATAGACCTCGTAAATTATTTAATATTTGGAATAATGTTTAAGTTTGCTAACAACCATTTTTCTTAGAAGCAGAAATTTCGTTAATTATTTTGTTTTTGGTATAATTTTTAAGTTTGCTAACAATTATTTTTCATAGTAGCAAAAATAGTCCTTGTAAATTACTTAATTTTTGGAATAATGTTTAAGTTTGCTAACAATTATTTTTCCTATTAGCAGAAATAGACCTCGTAAATTATTTAATTTTTGGAATAATGTTTAAGTTTGCTAACAACCATTTTTCTTAGAAGCAGAAATTTCGTTAGTTATTTTGTTTTTGGTATAATTTTTAAGTTTGCTAACAATTATTTTTCATAGTAGCAAAAATAGTCCTTGTAAATTACTTAATTTTTGGAATAATGTTTAAGTTTGCTAACAATTATTTTTCCTATTAGCAGAAATAGACCTCGTAAATTATTTAATTTTTGGAATAATGTTTATGTTTGCTAACAACCATTTTTCTTAGAAGCAGAAATTTCGTTAATTATTTTATTTTTGGTATAATTTTTAAGTTTGCTAACAATTATTTTTCATAGTAGCAAAAATAGTCCTTGTAAATTACTTAATTTTTGGAATAATGTTTAAGTTTGCTAACAATTATTTTTTCTATTAGCAGAAATAGACCTCGTAAATTATTTAATTTTTGGAATAATGTTTAAATTTGCTAACAACCATTTTTCATAGTAGCAAAAATAGTCCTTGTAAATTACTTAATTTTTGGAATAATGTTTAAGTTTGCTAACAATTATTTTTCCTATTAGCAGAAATAGACCTCGTAAATTATTTAATATTTGGAATAATGTTTAAGTTTGCTAACAACCATTTTTCTTAGAAGCAGAAATTTCGTTAATTATTTTGTTTTTGGTATAATTTTTAAGTTTGCTAACAATTATTTTTCATAGTAGCAAAAATAGTCCTTGTAAATTACTTAATTTTTGGAATAATGTTTAAGTTTGCTAACAATTATTTTTCCTATTAGCAGAAATAGACCTCGTAAATTATTTAATTTTTGGAATAATGTTTAAGTTTGCTAACAACCATTTTTCTTAGAAGCAGAAATTTCGTTAGTTATTTTGTTTTTGGTATAATTTTTAAGTTTGCTAACAATTATTTTTCATAGTAGCAAAAATAGTCCTTGTAAATTACTTAATTTTTGGAATAATGTTTAAGTTTGCTAACAATTATTTTTCCTATTAGCAGAAATAGACCTCGTAAATTATTTAATTTTTGGAATAATGTTTATGTTTGCTAACAACCATTTTTCTTAGAAGCAGAAATTTCGTTAATTATTTTATTTTTGGTATAATTTTTAAGTTTGCTAACAATTATTTTTCATAGTAGCAAAAATAGTCCTTGTAAATTACTTAATTTTTGGAATAATGTTTAAGTTTGCTAACAATTATTTTTCCTATTAGCAGAAATAGACCTCGTAAATTATTTAATTTTTGGAATAATGTTTAATTTTGCTAACAACCATTTTTCATAGTAGCAAAAATAGTCCTTGTAAATTACTTAATTTTTGGAATAATGTTTAAGTTTGCTAACAATTATTTTTCCTATTAGCAGAAATAGACCTCGTAAATTATTTAATATTTGGAATAATGTTTAAGTTTGCTAACAACCATTTTTCTTAGAAGCAGAAATTTCGTTAATTATTTTGTTTTTGGTATAATTTTTAAGTTTGCTAACAATTATTTTTCATAGTAGCAAAAATAGTCCTTGTAAATTACTTAATTTTTGGAATAATGTTTAAGTTTGCTAACAATTATTTTTCTATTAGCAGAAATAGACCTCGTAAATTATTTAATATTTGGAATAATGTTTAAGTTTGCTAACAACCATTTTTCATAGTAGCAAAAATAGTCCTTGTAAATTACTTAATTTTTGGAATAATGTTTAAGTTTGCTAACAATTATTTTTCCTATTAGCAGAAATAGACCTCGTAAATTATTTAATTTTTGGAATAATGTTTAAGTTTGCTAACAACCATTTTTCTTAGAAGCAGAAATTTCGTTAGTTATTTTGTTTTTGGTATAATTTTTAAGTTTGCTAACAATTATTTTTCATAGTAGCAAAAATAGTCCTTGTAAATTACTTAATTTTTGGAATAATGTTTAAGTTTGCTAACAATTATTTTTCTATTAGCAGAAATAGACCTCGTAAATTATTTAATATTTCGAATAATGTTTATGTTTGCTAACAACCATTTTTCTTAGAAGCAGAAATTTCGTTAATTATTTTATTTTTGGTATAATGTTTAAGTTTGCTAACAATTATTTTTCATAGTAGCAAAAATAGTCCTTGTAAATTACTTAATTTTTGGAATAATGTTTAAGTTTGCTAACAATTATTTTTCCTATTAGCAGAAATAGACCTCGTAAATTATTTAATTTTTGGAATAATGTTTAAGTTTGCTAACAACCATTTTTCATAGTAGCAAAAATAGTCCTTGTAAATTAATTAATTTTTGGAATAATGTTTAAGTTTGCTAACAATTATTTTTTCTATTAGCAGAAATAGACCTCGTAAATTATTTATTTTTGGTATAATTTTTAAGTTTGCTAACAATTATTTTTCATAGTAGCAAAAATAGTCCTTGTAAATTACTTAATTTTTGGAATAATGTTTAAGTTTGCTAACAATTATTTTTTCTATTAGCAGAAATAGACCTCGTAAATTATTTAATTTTTGGAATAATGTTTAAGTTTGCTAACAACCATTTTTCATAGTAGCAAAAATAGTCCTTGTAAATTACTTAATTTTTGGAATAATGTTTAAGTTTGCTAACAATTATTTTTCCTATTAGCAGAAATAGACCTCGTAAATTATTTAATTTTTGGAATAATGTTTAAGTTTGCTAACAACCATTTTTCTTAGAAGCAGAAATTTCGTTAATTATTTTATTTTTGGTATAATTTTTAAGTTTGCTAACAATTATTTTTCATAGTAGCAAAAATAGTCCTTGTAAATTACTTAATTTTTGGAATAATGTTTAAGTTTGCTAACAATTATTTTTCCTTTTAGCAGAAATAGACCTCGTAAATTATTTAATTTTTGGAATAATGTTTAAGTTTGCTAACAACCATTTTTCATAGTAGCAAAAATAGTCCTTGTAAATTACTTAATTTTTGGAATAATGTTTAAGTTTGCTAACAATTATTTTTCCTATTAGCAGAAATAGACCTCGTAAATTATTTAATTTTTGGAATAATGTTTAAGTTTGCTAACAACCATTTTTCTTAGAAGCAGAAATTTCGTTAATTATTTTGTTTTTGGTATAATTTTTAAGTTTGCTAACAATTATTTTTCATAGTAGCAAAAATAGTCCTTGTAAATTACTTAATTTTTGGAATAATGTTTAAGTTTGCTAACAACTATTTTTTCTATTAGCAGAAATAGACCTCGTAAATTATTTAATTTTTGGAATAATGTTTAAGTTTGCTAACAATTATTTTTCATAGTAGCAAAAATAGTCCTTGTAAATTACTTAATTTTTGGAATAATGTTTAAGTTTGCTAACAATTATTTTTCCTATTAGCAGAAATAGACCTCGTAAATTATTTAATTTTTGGAATAATGTTTAAGTTTGCTAACAACCATTTTTCTTAGAAGCAGAAATTTCGTTAATTATTTTATTTTTGGTATAATTTTTAAGTTTGCTAACAATTATTTTTCATAGTAGCAAAAATAGTCCTTGTAAATTACTTAATTTTTGGAATAATGTTTAAGTTTGCTAACAATTATTTTTCCTATTAGCAGAAATAGACCTCGTAAATTATTTAATATTTGGAATAATGTTTAAGTTTGCTAACAACCATTTTTCTTAGAAGCAGAAATTTCGTTAATTATTTTGTTTTTGGTATAATTTTTAAGTTTGCTAACAATTATTTTTCATAGTAGCAAAAATAGTCCTTGTAAATTACTTAATTTTTGGAATAATGTTTAAGTTTGCTAACAATTATTTTTCCTATTAGCAGAAATAGACCTCGTAAATTATTTAATTTTTGGAATAATGTTTAAGTTTGCTAACAACCATTTTTCTTAGAAGCAGAAATTTCGTTAATTATTTTATTTTTGGTATAATTTTTAAGTTTGCTAACAATTATTTTTCATAGTAGCAAAAATAGTCCTTGTAAATTACTTAATTTTTGGAATAATGTTTAAGTTTGCTAACAATTATTTTTCCTATTAGCAGAAATAGACCTCGTAAATTATTTAATATTTGGAATAATGTTTAAGTTTGCTAACAACCATTTTTCTTAGAAGCAGAAATTTCGTTAATTATTTTGTTTTTGGTATAATTTTTAAGTTTGCTAACAATTATTTTTCATAGTAGCAAAAATAGTCCTTGTAAATTATTTAATTTTTGGAATAATGTTTAAGTTTGCTAACAACCATTTTTCTTAGAAGCAGAAATTTCGTTAATTATTTTATTTTTGGTATAATTTTTAAGTTTGCTAACAATTATTTTTCATAGTAGCAAAAATAGTCCTTGTAAATTACTTAATTTTTGGAATAATGTTTAAGTTTGCTAACAATTATTTTTCCTATTAGCAGAAATAGACCTCGTAAATTATTTAATATTTGGAATAATGTTTAAGTTTGCTAACAACCATTTTTCTTAGAAGCAGAAATTTCGTTAATTATTTTGTTTTTGGTATAATTTTTAAGTTTGCTAACAATTATTTTTCATAGTAGCAAAAATAGTCCTTGTAAATTACTTAATTTTTGGAATAATGTTTAAGTTTGCTAACAATTATTTTTCCTATTAGCAGAAATAGACCTCGTAAATTATTTAATTTTTGGAATAATGTTTAAGTTTGCTAACAACCATTTTTCTTAGAAGCAGAAATTTCGTTAATTATTTTATTTTTGGTATAATTTTTAAGTTTGCTAACAATTATTTTTCATAGTAGCAAAAATAGTCCTTGTAAATTACTTAATTTTTGGAATAATGTTTAAGTTTGCTAACAATTATTTTTCCTATTAGCAGAAATAGACCTCGTAAATTATTTAATTTTTGGAATAATGTTTAAGTTTGCTAACAACCATTTTTCTTAGAAGCAGAAATTTCGTTAATTATTTTGTTTTTGGTATAATTTTTAAGTTTGCTAACAATTATTTTTCATAGTAGCAAAAATAGTCCTTGTAAATTATTTAATTTTTGGAATAATGTTTAAGTTTGCTAACAACCATTTTTCTTAGAAGCAGAAATTTCGTTAATTATTTTATTTTTGGTATAATTTTTAAGTTTGCTAACAATTATTTTTCATAGTAGCAAAAATAGTCCTTGTAAATTACTTAATTTTTGGAATAATGTTTAAGTTTGCTAACAATTATTTTTCCTATTAGCAGAAATAGACCTCGTAAATTATTTAATTTTTGGAATAATGTTTAAGTTTGCTAACAACCATTTTTCATAGTAGCAAAAATAGTCCTTGTAAATTACTTAATTTTTGGAATAATGTTTAAGTTTGCTAACAATTATTTTTCCTATTAGCAGAAATAGACCTCGTAAATTATTTAATTTTTGGAATAATGTTTAAGTTTGCTAACAACCATTTTTCTTAGAAGCAGAAATTTCGTTAATTATTTTGTTTTTGGTATAATTTTTAAGTTTGCTAACAATTATTTTTCATAGTAGCAAAAATAGTCCTTGTAAATTACTTAATTTTTGGAATAATGTTTAAGTTTGCTAACAATTATTTTTCCTATTAGCAGAAATAGACCTCGTAAATTATTTAATTTTTGGAATAATGTTTAAGTTTGCTAACAACCATTTTTCTTAGAAGCAGAAATTTCGTTAATTATTTTGTTTTTGGTATAATTTTTAAGTTTGCTAACAATTATTTTTCATAGTAGCAAAAATAGTCCTTGTAAATTACTTAATTTTTGGAATAATGTTTAAGTTTGCTAACAATTATTTTTCCTATTAGCAGAAATAGACCTCGTAAATTATTTAATTTTTGGAATAATGTTTAAGTTTGCTAACAACGTTTGCTAACAACCATTTTTCTTAGAAGCAGAAATTTCGTTAATTATTTTATTTTTGGTATAATTTTTAAGTTTGCTAACAATTATTTTTCATAGTAGCAAAAATAGTCCTTGTAAATTACTTAATTTTTGGAATAATGTTTAAGTTTGCTAACAATTATTTTTCTATTAGCAGAAATAGACCTCGTAAATTATTTAATTTTTGGAATAATGTTTAAGTTTGCTAACAACCATTTTTCATAGTAGCAAAAATAGTCCTTGTAAATTACTTAATTTTTGGAATAATGTTTAAGTTTGCTAACAATTATTTTTCCTATTAGCAGAAATAGACCTCGTAAATTATTTAATATTTGGAATAATGTTTAAGTTTGCTAACAACCATTTTTCTTAGAAGCAGAAATTTCGTTAGTTATTTTGTTTTTGGTATAATTTTTAAGTTTGCTAACAATTATTTTTCATAGTAGCAAAAATAGTCCTTGTAAATTACTTAATTTTTGGAATAATGTTTAAGTTTGCTAACAATTATTTTTCTATTAGCAGAAATAGACCTCGTAAATTATTTAATTTTTGGAATAATGTTTAAATTTGCTAACAACCATTTTTCATAGTAGCAAAAATAGTCCTTGTAAATTACTTAATTTTTGGAATAATGTTTAAGTTTGCTAACAATTATTTTTCCTATTAGCAGAAATAGACCTCGTAAATTATTTAATATTTGGAATAATGTTTAAGTTTGCTAACAACCATTTTTCTTAGAAGCAGAAATTTCGTTAATTATTTTGTTTTTGGAATAATGTTTAAGTTTGCTAACAATTATTTTTCCTATTAGCAGAAATAGACCTCGTAAATTATTTAATATTTGGAATAATGTTTAAGTTTGCTAACAACCATTTTTCTTAGAAGCAGAAATTTCGTTAATTATTTTATTTTTGGTATAATTTTTAAGTTTGCTAACAATTATTTTTCATAGTAGCAAAAATAGTCCTTGTAAATTACTTAATTTTTGGAATAATGTTTAAGTTTGCTAACAATTATTTTTCCTATTAGCAGAAATAGACCTCGTAAATTATTTAATTTTTGGAATAATGTTTAAGTTTGCTAACAACCATTTTTCTTAGAAGCAGAAATTTCGTTAGTTATTTTGTTTTTGGTATAATTTTTAAGTTTGCTAACAATTATTTTTCATAGTAGCAAAAATAGTCCTTGTAAATTACTTAATTTTTGGAATAATGTTTAAGTTTGCTAACAATTATTTTTCCTATTAGCAGAAATAGACCTCGTAAATTATTTATTTTTGGAATAATGTTCTAGTTTGCTAACAACTATTTTTCGTAATAGCAGAAATTTTGTAAATTATTTAATTTTTGGAATAATGTTTATGTTTGCTAACAACCATTTTTCTTAGAAGCAGAAATTTCGTTAATTATTTTATTTTTGGTATAATTTTTAAGTTTGCTAACAATTATTTTTCATAGTAGCAAAAATAGTCCTTGTAAATTACTTAATTTTTGGAATAATGTTTAAGTTTGCTAACAATTATTTTTTCTATTAGCAGAAATAGACCTCGTAAATTATTTAATTTTTGGAATAATGTTTAAATTTGCTAACAACCATTTTTCATAGTAGCAAAAATAGTCCTTGTAAATTACTTAATTTTTGGAATAATGTTTAAGTTTGCTAACAATTATTTGTCCTATTAGCAGAAATAGACCTCGTAAATTATTTAATATTTGGAATAATGTTTAAGTTTGCTAACAACCATTTTTCTTAGAAGCAGAAATTTCGTTAGTTATTTTGTTTTTGGTATAATTTTTAAGTTTGCTAACAATTATTTTTCATAGTAGCAAAAATAGTCCTTGTAAATTACTTAATTTTTGGAATAATGTTTAAGTTTGCTAACAATTATTTTTTCTTTTAGCAGAAATAGACCTCGTAAATTATTTAATTTTTGGAATAATGTTTAAATTTGCTAACAACCATTTTTCATAGTAGCAAAAATAGTCCTTGTAAATTACTTAATTTTTGGAATAATGTTTAAGTTTGCTAACAATTATTTTTCCTATTAGCAGAAATAGACCTCGTAAATTATTTAATATTTGGAATAATGTTTAAGTTTGCTAACAACCATTTTTCTTAGAAGCAGAAATTTCGTTAGTTATTTTGTTTTTGGTATAATTTTTAAGTTTGCTAACAATTATTTTTCATAGTAGCAAAAATAGTCCTTGTAAATTACTTAATTTTTGGAATAATGTTTAAGTTTGCTAACAACCATTTTTCTTAGAAGCAGAAATTTCGTTAATTATTTTATTTTTGGTATAATTTTTAAGTTTGCTAACAATTATTTTTCATAGTAGCAAAAATAGTCCTTGTAAATTACTTAATTTTTGGAATAATGTTTAAGTTTGCTAACAATTATTTTTCCTATTAGCAGAAATAGACCTCGTAAATTATTTAATTTTTGGAATAATGTTTAAGTTTGCTAACAACCATTTTTCTTAGAAGCAGAAATTTCGTTAATTATTTTATTTTTGGTATAATTTTTAAGTTTGCTAACAATTATTTTTCATAGTAGCAAAAATAGTCCTTGTAAATTACTTAATTTTTGGAATAATGTTTAAGTTTGCTAACAATTATTTTTCCTATTAGCAGAAATAGACCTCGTAAATTATTTAATTTTTGGAATAATGTTTAAGTTTGCTAACAACCATTTTTCTTAGAAGCAGAAATTTCGTTAATTATTTTATTTTTGGTATAATGTTTAAGTTTGCTAACAATTATTTTTCATAGTAGCAAAAATAGTCCTTGTAAATTACTTAATTTTTGGAATAATGTTTAAGTTTGCTAACAATTATTTTTCCTATTAGCAGAAATAGACCTCGTAAATTATTTAATTTTTGGAATAATGTTTAAGTTTGCTAACAACCATTTTTCTTAGAAGCAGAAATTTCGTTAATTATTTTATTTTTGGTATAATTTTTAAGTTTGCTAACAATTATTTTTCATAGTAGCAAAAATAGTCCTTGTAAATTACTTAATTTTTGGAATAATGTTTAAGTTTGCTAACAATTATTTTTCCTATTAGCAGAAATAGACCTCGTAAATTATTTAATTTTTGGAATAATGTTTAAGTTTGCTAACAACCATTTTTCTTAGAAGCAGAAATTTCGTTAATTATTTTATTTTTGGTATAATTTTTAAGTTTGCTAACAATTATTTTTCATAGTAGCAAAAATAGTCCTTGTAAATTACTTAATTTTTGGAATAATGTTTAAGTTTGCTAACAATTATTTTTCCTATTAGCAGAAATAGACCTCGTAAATTATTTAATATTTGGAATAATGTTTAAGTTTGCTAACAACCATTTTTCTTAGAAGCAGAAATTTCGTTAATTATTTTGTTTTTGGTATAATTTTTAAGTTTGCTAACAATTATTTTTCATAGTAGCAAAAATAGTCCTTGTAAATTATTTAATTTTTGGAATAATGTTTATGTTTGCTAACAACCATTTTTCTTAGAAGCAGAAATTTCGTTAATTATTTTATTTTTGGTATAATTTTTAAGTTTGCTAACAATTATTTTTCATAGTAGCAAAAATAGTCCTTGTAAATTACTTAATTTTTGGAATAATGTTTAAGTTTGCTAACAATTATTTTTTCTATTAGCAGAAATAGACCTCGTAAATTATTTAATTTTTGGAATAATGTTTAAATTTGCTAACAACCATTTTTCATAGTAGCAAAAATAGTCCTTGTAAATTACTTAATTTTTGGAATAATGTTTAAGTTTGCTAACAATTATTTTTCCTATTAGCAGAAATAGACCTCGTAAATTATTTAATATTTGGAATAATGTTTAAGTTTGCTAACAACCATTTTTCTTAGAAGCAGAAATTTCGTTAATTATTTTGTTTTTGGTATAATTTTTAAGTTTGCTAACAATTATTTTTCATAGTAGCAAAAATAGTCCTTGTAAATTACTTAATTTTTGGAATAATGTTTAAGTTTGCTAACAATTATTTTTCCTATTAGCAGAAATAGTCCTTGTAAATTATTTAATTTTTGGAATAATGTTTAAGTTTGCTAACAACCATTTTTCTTAGAAGCAGAAATTTCGTTAGTTATTTTGTTTTTGGTATAATTTTTAAGTTTGCTAACAATTATTTTTCATAGTAGCAAAAATAGTCCTTGTAAATTACTTAATTTTTGGAATAATGTTTAAGTTTGCTAACAATTATTTTTCCTATTAGCAGAAATAGACCTCGTAAATTATTTATTTTTGGAATAATGTTCTAGTTTGCTAACAACTATTTTTCGTAATAGCAGAAATTTTGTAAATTATTTAATTTTTGGAATAATGTTTATGTTTGCTAACAACCATTTTTCTTAGAAGCAGAAATTTCGTTAATTATTTTATTTTTGGTATAATTTTTAAGTTTGCTAACAATTATTTTTCATAGTAGCAAAAATAGTCCTTGTAAATTACTTAATTTTTGGAATAATGTTTAAGTTTGCTAACAATTATTTTTTCTATTAGCAGAAATAGACCTCGTAAATTATTTAATTTTTGGAATAATGTTTAAATTTGCTAACAACCATTTTTCATAGTAGCAAAAATAGTCCTTGTAAATTACTTAATTTTTGGAATAATGTTTAAGTTTGCTAACAATTATTTTTCCTATTAGCAGAAATAGACCTCGTAAATTATTTAATATTTGGAATAATGTTTAAGTTTGCTAACAACCATTTTTCTTAGAAGCAGAAATTTCGTTAGTTATTTTGTTTTTGGTATAATTTTTAAGTTTGCTAACAATTATTTTTCATAGTAGCAAAAATAGTCCTTGTAAATTACTTAATTTTTGGAATAATGTTTAAGTTTGCTAACAATTATTTTTCCTATTAGCAGAAATAGACCTCGTAAATTATTTAATTTTTGGAATAATGTTTAAGTTTGCTAACAACTATTTTTCGTAATAGCAGAAATTTTGTAAATTATTTAATTTTTGGAATAATGTTTATGTTTGCTAACAACCATTTTTCTTAGAAGCAGAAATTTCGTTAATTATTTTATTTTTGGTATAATTTTTAAGTTTGCTAACAATTATTTTTCATAGTAGCAAAAATAGTCCTTGTAAATTACTTAATTTTTGGAATAATGTTTAAGTTTGCTAACAATTATTTTTTCTATTAGCAGAAATAGACCTCGTAAATTATTTAATTTTTGGAATAATGTTTAAGTTTGCTAACAACCATTTTTCATAGTAGCAAAAATAGTCCTTGTAAATTACTTAATTTTTGGAATAATGTTTAAGTTTGCTAACAATTATTTTTCCTATTAGCAGAAATAGACCTCGTAAATTATTTAATATTTGGAATAATGTTTAAGTTTGCTAACAACCATTTTTCTTAGAAGCAGAAATTTCGTTAGTTATTTTGTTTTTGGTATAATTTTTAAGTTTGCTAACAATTATTTTTCTTAGTAGCAAAAATAGTCCTTGTAAATTACTTAATTTTTGGAATAATGTTTAAGTTTGCTAACAATTATTTTTCCTATTAGCAGAAATAGACCTCGTAAATTATTTAATTTTTGGAATAATGTTTAAATTTGCTAACAACCATTTTTCATAGTAGCAAAAATAGTCCTTGTAAATTACTTAATTTTTGGAATAATGTTTAAGTTTGCTAACAATTATTTTTCCTATTAGCAGAAATAGACCTCGTAAATTATTTAATATTTGGAATAATGTTTAAGTTTGCTAACAACCATTTTTCTTAGAAGCAGAAATTTCGTTAGTTATTTTGTTTTTGGTATAATTTTTAAGTTTGCTAACAATTATTTTTCCTATTAGCAGAAATAGACCTCGTAAATTATTTAATATTTGGAATAATGTTTAAGTTTGCTAACAACCATTTTTCTTAGAAGCAGAAATTTCGTTAATTATTTTGTTTTTGGTATAATTTTTAAGTTTGCTAACAATTATTTTTCATAGTAGCAAAAATAGTCCTTGTAAATTACTTAATTTTTGGAATAATGTTTAAGTTTGCTAACAATTATTTTTCCTATTAGCAGAAATAGACCTCGTAAATTATTTAATTTTTGGAATAATGTTTAAGTTTGCTAACAACCATTTTTCTTAGAAGCAGAAATTTCGTTAGTTATTTTGTTTTTGGTATAATTTTTAAGTTTGCTAACAATTATTTTTCATAGTAGCAAAAATAGTCCTTGTAAATTACTTAATTTTTGGAATAATGTTTAAGTTTGCTAACAATTATTTTTCCTATTAGCAGAAATAGACCTCGTAAATTATTTATTTTTGGAATAATGTTCTAGTTTGCTAACAACTATTTTTCGTAATAGCAGAAATTTTGTAAATTATTTAATTTTTGGAATAATGTTTATGTTTGCTAACAACCATTTTTCTTAGAAGCAGAAATTTCGTTAATTATTTTATTTTTGGTATAATTTTTAAGTTTGCTAACAATTATTTTTCATAGTAGCAAAAATAGTCCTTGTAAATTACTTAATTTTTGGAATAATGTTTAAGTTTGCTAACAATTATTTTTTCTATTAGCAGAAATAGACCTCGTAAATTATTTAATTTTTGGAATAATGTTTAAATTTGCTAACAACCATTTTTCATAGTAGCAAAAATAGTCCTTGTAAATTACTTAATTTTTGGAATAATGTTTAAGTTTGCTAACAATTATTTTTCCTATTAGCAGAAATATACCTCGTAAATTATTTAATATTTGGAATAATGTTTAAGTTTGCTAACAACCATTTTTCTTAGAAGCAGAAATTTCGTTAGTTATTTTGTTTTTGGTATAATTTTTAAGTTTGCTAACAATTATTTTTCATAGTAGCAAAAATAGTCCTTGTAAATTACTTAATTTTTGGAATAATGTTTAAGTTTGCTAACAATTATTTTTCCTATTAGCAGAAATAGACCTCGTAAATTATTTAATTTTTGGAATAATGTTTAAATTTGCTAACAACCATTTTTCATAGTAGCAAAAATAGTCCTTGTAAATTACTTAATTTTTGGAATAATGTTTAAGTTTGCTAACAATTATTTTTCCTATTAGCAGAAATAGACCTCGTAAATTATTTAATATTTGGAATAATGTTTAAGTTTGCTAACAACCATTTTTCTTAGAAGCAGAAATTTCGTTAGTTATTTTGTTTTTGGTATAATTTTTAAGTTTGCTAACAATTATTTTTCATAGTAGCAAAAATAGTCCTTGTAAATTACTTAATTTTTGGAATAATGTTTAAGTTTGCTAACAACCATTTTTCTTAGAAGCAGAAATTTCGTTAGTTATTTTGTTTTTGGTATAATTTTTAAGTTTGCTAACAATTATTTTTCATAGTAGCAAAAATAGTCCTTGTAAATTACTTAATTTTTGGAATAATGTTTAAGTTTGCTAACAATTATTTTTCCTATTAGCAGAAATAGACCTCGTAAATTATTTAATTTTTGGAATAATGTTTAAGTTTGCTAACAACCATTTTTCTTAGAAGCAGAAATTTCGTTAATTATTTTATTTTTGGTATAATTTTTAAGTTTGCTAACAATTATTTTTCATAGTAGCAAAAATAGTCCTTGTAAATTACTTAATTTTTGGAATAATGTTTAAGTTTGCTAACAATTATTTTTCCTATTAGCAGAAATAGACCTCGTAAATTATTTAATATTTGGAATAATGTTTAAGTTTGCTAACAACCATTTTTCTTAGAAGCAGAAATTTCGTTAGTTATTTTGTTTTTGGTATAATTTTTAAGTTTGCTAACAATTATTTTTCATAGTAGCAAAAATAGTCCTTGTAAATTACTTAATTTTTGGAATAATGTTTAAGTTTGCTAACAATTATTTTTCCTATTAGCAGAAATAGACCTCGTAAATTATTTAATTTTTGGAATAATGTTTAAGTTTGCTAACAACCGTTTTTCTTAGAAGCAGAAATTTCGTTAATTATTTTATTTTTGGTATAATTTTTAAGTTTGCTAACAATTATTTTTCATAGTAGCAAAAATAGTCCTTGTAAATTACTTAATTTTTGGAATAATGTTTAAGTTTGCTAACAATTATTTTTCCTATTAGCAGAAATAGACCTCGTAAATTATTTAATATTTGGAATAATGTTTAAGTTTGCTAACAACCATTTTTCTTAGAAGCAGAAATTTCGTTAATTATTTTGTTTTTGGTATAATGTTTAAGTTTGCTAACAATTATTTTTCATAGTAGCAAAAATAGTCCTTGTAAATTATTTAATTTTTGGAATAATGTTTATGTTTGCTAACAACCATTTTTCTTAGAAGCAGAAATTTCGTTAATTATTTTATTTTTGGTATAATTTTTAAGTTTGCTAACAATTATTTTTCATAGTAGCAAAAATAGTCCTTGTAAATTACTTAATTTTTGGAATAATGTTTAAGTTTGCTAACAATTATTTTTTCTATTAGCAGAAATAGACCTCGTAAATTATTTAATTTTTGGAATAATGTTTAAATTTGCTAACAACCATTTTTCATAGTAGCAAAAATAGTCCTTGTAAATTACTTAATTTTTGGAATAATGTTTAAGTTTGCTAACAATTATTTTTCCTATTAGCAGAAATAGACCTCGTAAATTATTTAATATTTGGAATAATGTTTAAGTTTGCTAACAACCATTTTTCTTAGAAGCAGAAATTTCGTTAATTATTTTGTTTTTGGTATAATTTTTAAGTTTGCTAAAAATTATTTTTCATAGTAGCAAAAATAGTCCTTGTAAATTACTTAATTTTTGGAATAATGTTTAAGTTTGCTAACAATTATTTTTCCTATTAGCAGAAATAGACCTCGTAAATTATTTAATTTTTGGAATAATGTTTAAGTTTGCTAACAACCATTTTTCTTAGAAGCAGAAATTTCGTTAGTTATTTTGTTTTTGGTATAATTTTTAAGTTTGCTAACAATTATTTTTCATAGTAGCAAAAATAGTCCTTGTAAATTACTTAATTTTTGGAATAATGTTTAAGTTTGCTAACAATTATTTTTCCTATTAGCAGAAATAGACCTCGTAAATTATTTATTTTTGGAATAATGTTCTAGTTTGCTAACAACTATTTTTCGTAATAGCAGAAATTTTGTAAATTATTTAATTTTTGGAATAATGTTTATGTTTGCTAACAACCATTTTTCTTAGAAGCAGAAATTTCGTTAATTATTTTATTTTTGGTATAATTTTTAAGTTTGCTAACAATTATTTTTCATAGTAGCAAAAATAGTCCTTGTAAATTACTTAATTTTTGGAATAATGTTTAAGTTTGCTAACAATTATTTTTTCTATTAGCAGAAATAGACCTCGTAAATTATTTAATTTTTGGAATAATGTTTAAATTTGCTAACAACCATTTTTCATAGTAGCAAAAATAGTCCTTGTAAATTACTTAATTTTTGGAATAATGTTTAAGTTTGCTAACAATTATTTGTCCTATTAGCAGAAATAGACCTCGTAAATTATTTAATATTTGGAATAATGTTTAAGTTTGCTAACAACCATTTTTCTTAGAAGCAGAAATTTCGTTAGTTATTTTGTTTTTGGTATAATTTTTAAGTTTGCTAACAATTATTTTTCATAGTAGCAAAAATAGTCCTTGTAAATTACTTAATTTTTGGAATAATGTTTAAGTTTGCTAACAATTATTTTTTCTTTTAGCAGAAATAGACCTCGTAAATTATTTAATTTTTGGAATAATGTTTAAATTTGCTAACAACCATTTTTCATAGTAGCAAAAATAGTCCTTGTAAATTACTTAATTTTTGGAATAATGTTTAAGTTTGCTAACAATTATTTTTCCTATTAGCAGAAATAGACCTCGTAAATTATTTAATATTTGGAATAATGTTTAAGTTTGCTAACAACCATTTTTCTTAGAAGCAGAAATTTCGTTAGTTATTTTGTTTTTGGTATAATTTTTAAGTTTGCTAACAATTATTTTTCATAGTAGCAAAAATAGTCCTTGTAAATTACTTAATTTTTGGAATAATGTTTAAGTTTGCTAACAACCATTTTTCTTAGAAGCAGAAATTTCGTTAGTTATTTTGTTTTTGGTATAATTTTTAAGTTTGCTAACAATTATTTTTCATAGTAGCAAAAATAGTCCTTGTAAATTACTTAATTTTTGGAATAATGTTTAAGTTTGCTAACAATTATTTTTCCTATTAGCAGAAATAGACCTCGTAAATTATTTAATTTTTGGAATAATGTTTAAGTTTGCTAACAACCATTTTTCTTAGAAGCAGAAATTTCGTTAATTATTTTATTTTTGGTATAATTTTTAAGTTTGCTAACAATTATTTTTCATAGTAGCAAAAATAGTCCTTGTAAATTACTTAATTTTTGGAATAATGTTTAAGTTTGCTAACAATTATTTTTCCTATTAGCAGAAATAGACCTCGTAAATTATTTAATATTTGGAATAATGTTTAAGTTTGCTAACAACCATTTTTCTTAGAAGCAGAAATTTCGTTAGTTATTTTGTTTTTGGTATAATTTTTAAGTTTGCTAACAATTATTTTTCATAGTAGCAAAAATAGTCCTTGTAAATTACTTAATTTTTGGAATAATTTTTAAGTTTGCTAACAATTATTTTTCATAGTAGCAAAAATAGTCCTTGTAAATTACTTAATTTTTGGAATAATGTTTAAGTTTGCTAACAAAAATTTTTCTTAGAAGCAGAAATTTCGTTAATTATTTTATTTTTGGTATAATTTTTAAGTTTGCTAACAATTATTTTTCATAGTAGCAAAAATAGTCCTTGTAAATTACTTAATTTTTGGAATAATGTTTAAGTTTGCTAACAATTATTTTTCCTATTAGCAGAAATAGACCTCGTAAATTATTTAATATTTGGAATAATGTTTAAGTTTGCTAACAACCATTTTTCTTAGAAGCAGAAATTTCGTTAATTATTTTGTTTTTGGTATAATTTTTAAGTTTGCTAACAATTATTTTTCATAGTAGCAAAAATAGTCCTTGTAAATTATTTAATTTTTGGAATAATGTTTATGTTTGCTAACAACCATTTTTCTTAGAAGCAGAAATTTCGTTAATTATTTTATTTTTGGTATAATTTTTAAGTTTGCTAACAATTATTTTTCATAGTAGCAAAAATAGTCCTTGTAAATTACTTAATTTTTGGAATAATGTTTAAGTTTGCTAACAATTATTTTTTCTATTAGCAGAAATAGACCTCGTAAATTATTTAATTTTTGGAATAATGTTTAAATTTGCTAACAACCATTTTTCATAGTAGCAAAAATAGTCCTTGTAAATTACTTAATTTTTGGAATAATGTTTAAGTTTGCTAACAATTATTTTTCCTATTAGCAGAAATAGACCTCGTAAATTATTTAATATTTGGAATAATGTTTAAGTTTGCTAACAACCATTTTTCTTAGAAGCAGAAATTTCGTTAATTATTTTGTTTTTGGTATAATTTTTAAGTTTGCTAACAATTATTTTTCATAGTAGCAAAAATAGTCCTTGTAAATTACTTAATTTTTGGAATAATGTTTAAGTTTGCTAACAATTATTTTTCCTATTAGCAGAAATAGACCTCGTAAATTATTTAATTTTTGGAATAATGTTTAAGTTTGCTAACAACCATTTTTCATAGTAGCAAAAATAGTCCTTGTAAATTACTTAATTTTTGGAACAATGTTTAAGTTTGCTAACAACCATTTTTCTTAGAAGCAGAAATTTCGTAAATTATTTTATTTTTGGTATAATTTTTAAGTTTGCTAACAATTATTTTTCATAGTAGCAAAAATAGTCCTTGTAAATTACTTAATTTTTGGAATAATGTTTAAGTTTGCTAACAATTATTTTTCCTATTAGCAGAAATAGACCTCGTAAATTATTTAATTTTTGGAATAATGTTTAAGTTTGCTAACAACCATTTTTCGTATATATATAAATAAATAGTTAATTAAATTATTATATATAATTGAGCAGCCCTATATAGCCGTTCACAACCCTGCAGGTGGAAATCTTGGAATTCAAAATCGTTTAGTGCAAGATTTCACCCACAGATGTCATTATTAGTTCACTTAAAACGCGTTCTTTTTTTTGCTTTGTATTATTTAAATTATATAAAGTTTTTATATCGCTTTTCTCAAGTGGATTCATAGATCAGTGTGTAAGCCGTCCGAACGTCGCGCATGAAAATTGGGGCATGGTATCGAATCCCACAGCTTGAGAGAATATTTTTTGAAAATTAATTGTTTTTACACATAATAAAATAAAAATGTCATGATTTCAAAAATTCACTCATGACGTCAGAGAAAAATGAAGAAATGAATTAATGACGACAGCGGGGCAGGATGGGGGGGAGGGGGACCGTCTTTCTTGACGTCATCGAAAAGGCGAAATCGCGACCATAATATACAAACGAAAAAAGTATCTCTTTAGTATGAATAAAAAAATGTTGACAGCGTGGCTGGGGCGGAGGAGGGGAAGGGGAAATCGGGGACAATTTACAGACAGACGGACGGACGGACGGACGGACGGACGGACGGACATTAACGACTATTAATATATAGATTATAGGAGTGCGGGGAATCGATACATCACATATATGCAGCGCTGGGCTGCCAATACGTTGACAACGGGCTCGCTTAATCTCAAAGCAATTCTCGGTTTTCTGGGGAAGGATTTTTTTATTACTCCTATGCAATTATATGCAATATTTAAATAATAAATCGATTGTTACTTAATATATTTAAAACTAGCTGGCCCGACGAACTTCGTACCGCCTCAGAATCAATAAATGTTGTGTTGGCTGAATTAAATT
>JAHZMQ010000094.1:0-24000 GCA_031772345.1 Himalopsyche anomala | reverse complement strand
CCTACAACACTTGACACTTCGTCCTCCGCGGATTCGAGTTCCACGTCAGAGTCATCTACCGTGGACTCTTCACCGAATTCTTCGGCACCTACTGACGTGACAACGGTTACATCCGATCCGACCACTGTCGAATCATCATCCTCTTCGGATGCAAGTTCTCAGACTGATTCGTCGACCACCGATTCAACACCAACACCGTCCGAGCCAATCGACACGACAACACTTGCGTCTTCCGAAACACCCGACTCGACCACAATAGAATCTTCATCATCTTCGGATGCTAGTCCTGCAACGGACGCATCGACCACTGATTCAACACCAACAACCATCGAACCCACCGAAACGTCGACACTCACACCTCCCGAAACATCCAATACTCCAACACTTGACTCTTCTTCTTCTTCCACCGACTCGAGTACACCAACAGATTCTCAAACGGTTGATTTGACTACACCTTCGTGGTGGCCCACAGCAGATACTTCTACCATGACATCTGCCGATCCGACATCATCCTCTTCGGATGCAAGTTCTCAAACAGATTTATCCACCACCGATTCGACACCAATTTCGTCGGAACCTACCGACTTGACCACACTCACGTCATCCCCGACATCCGATCCGACCACTGTCGAATCATCATCCACTTCGGATGCTAGTGCCTCGACAGAATCATCAACCGCCGACTCTTCACCAAATTCGTCGGCACCTACTGACATAACAACACTTACGTCTCCCGAAACATCTGATTCGACCACCCTCGAATCATCGTCATCTTCGGATGCCAGTACTCAAATCGATTCATCGACCACCGATTCGACACCGAATTCGTCGACACCCACTGACATGACAACACTAACATCTCCTGACACATCCGACCCGACCACACTCGAATCTTCGTCCACTTCAGATGCAAGTTCTCAGACTGATTCGTCGACAAGCGATTCGACGCACTCTTCGTCGGAACCAACCGAAATGACCACACTCACGCCTTCCGCAACATCCGATCCGACCACTGTTGAATCCTCGTCCTCTTCGGATGCAAGTTCCTCGACGGAATCATCGACCGCCGATTCTTCCCCAAATTCGTCGGCACCCACTGACACGACAACACTAACGTCTCTTGAAACATCCGATCTTACAACACTTGACGTCTCGTCCTCCACGGATCCAACTTCCACCTCAGAATCATCTACCGTGGATTCGTCACCGAATCCGTCGGCACCCACTGACTTGACGACACTCGCATCTCCTGAAACATCTGACCCGACCACACTCGAGTCTTCGTCCTCTTCGGACGCAAGTTCTCAGACTGATTCAACTACAAGCGATTTGACACCAACTTCTTCGGAAGGAACCGACATGACCACACTCACGTCTCCCGCAACATCCGAACCGACCACTCTCGACTCGACATCCTCTTCGGATGCAAGTACCTCGATAGAGTCATCAACCGCCGACTCTTCGCCGAACTCGTCAGCGCCCACTGACATGACAACACTAACATCTCCCGAAACATCTGATCCTACAACACTTGACACTTCGTCCTCCGCGGATTCGAGTTCCACGTCAGAGTCATCTACCGTGGACTCTTCACCGAATTCTTCGGCACCTACTGACGTGACAACGGTTACATCCGATCCGACCACTGTCGAATCATCATCCTCTTCGGATGCAAGTTCTCAGACTGATTCGTCGACCACCGATTCAACACCAACACCGTCCGAGCCAATCGACACGACAACACTTGCGTCTTCCGAAACACCCGACTCGACCACAATAGAATCTTCATCATCTTCGGATGCTAGTCCTGCAACGGACGCATCGACCACTGATTCAACACCAACAACCATCGAACCCACCGAAACGTCGACACTCACACCTCCCGAAACATCCAATACTCCAACACTTGACTCTTCTTCTTCTTCCACCGACTCGAGTACACCAACAGATTCTCAAACGGTTGATTTGACTACACCTTCGTGGTGGCCCACAGCAGATACTTCTACCATGACATCTGCCGATCCGACATCATCCTCTTCGGATGCAAGTTCTCAAACAGATTTATCCACCACCGATTCGACACCAATTTCGTCGGAACCTACCGACTTGACCACACTCACGTCATCCCCGACATCCGATCCGACCACTGTCGAATCATCATCCACTTCGGATGCTAGTGCCTCGACAGAATCATCAACCGCCGACTCTTCACCAAATTCGTCGGCACCTACTGACATAACAACACTTACGTCTCCCGAAACATCTGATTCGACCACCCTCGAATCATCGTCATCTTCGGATGCCAGTACTCAAATCGATTCATCGACCACCGATTCGACACCGAATTCGTCGACACCCACTGACATGACAACACTAACATCTCCTGACACATCCGACCCGACCACACTCGAATCTTCGTCCACTTCAGATGCAAGTTCTCAGACTGATTCGTCGACAAGCGATTCGACGCACTCTTCGTCGGAACCAACCGAAATGACCACACTCACGCCTTCCGCAACATCCGATCCGACCACTGTTGAATCCTCGTCCTCTTCGGATGCAAGTTCCTCGACGGAATCATCGACCGCCGATTCTTCCCCAAATTCGTCGGCACCCACTGACACGACAACACTAACGTCTCTTGAAACATCCGATCTTACAACACTTGACGTCTCGTCCTCCACGGATCCAACTTCCACCTCAGAATCATCTACCGTGGATTCGTCACCGAATCCGTCGGCACCCACTGACTTGACGACACTCGCATCTCCTGAAACATCTGACCCGACCACACTCGAGTCTTCGTCCTCTTCGGACGCAAGTTCTCAGACTGATTCAACTACAAGCGATTTGACACCAACTTCTTCGGAAGGAACCGACATGACCACACTCACGTCTCCCGCAACATCCGAACCGACCACTCTCGACTCGACATCCTCTTCGGATGCAAGTACCTCGATAGAGTCATCAACCGCCGACTCTTCGCCGAACTCGTCAGCGCCCACTGACATGACAACACTAACATCTCCCGAAACATCTGATCCTACAACACTTGACACTTCGTCCTCCGCGGATTCGAGTTCCACGTCAGAGTCATCTACCGTGGACTCTTCACCGAATTCTTCGGCACCTACTGACGTGACAACGGTTACATCCGATCCGACCACTGTCGAATCATCATCCTCTTCGGATGCAAGTTCTCAGACTGATTCGTCGACCACCGATTCAACACCAACACCGTCCGAGCCAATCGACACGACAACACTTGCGTCTTCCGAAACACCCGACTCGACCACAATAGAATCTTCATCATCTTCGGATGCTAGTCCTGCAACGGACGCATCGACCACTGATTCAACACCAACAACCATCGAACCCACCGAAACGTCGACACTCACACCTCCCGAAACATCCAATACTCCAACACTTGACTCTTCTTCTTCTTCCACCGACTCGAGTACACCAACAGATTCTCAAACGGTTGATTTGACTACACCTTCGTGGTGGCCCACAGCAGATACTTCTACCATGACATCTGCCGATCCGACATCATCCTCTTCGGATGCAAGTTCTCAAACAGATTTATCCACCACCGATTCGACACCAATTTCGTCGGAACCTACCGACTTGACCACACTCACGTCATCCCCGACATCCGATCCGACCACTGTCGAATCATCATCCACTTCGGATGCTAGTGCCTCGACAGAATCATCAACCGCCGACTCTTCACCAAATTCGTCGGCACCTACTGACATAACAACACTTACGTCTCCCGAAACATCTGATTCGACCACCCTCGAATCATCGTCATCTTCGGATGCCAGTACTCAAATCGATTCATCGACCACCGATTCGACACCGAATTCGTCGACACCCACTGACATGACAACACTAACATCTCCTGACACATCCGACCCGACCACACTCGAATCTTCGTCCACTTCAGATGCAAGTTCTCAGACTGATTCGTCGACAAGCGATTCGACGCACTCTTCGTCGGAACCAACCGAAATGACCACACTCACGCCTTCCGCAACATCCGATCCGACCACTGTTGAATCCTCGTCCTCTTCGGATGCAAGTTCCTCGACGGAATCATCGACCGCCGATTCTTCCCCAAATTCGTCGGCACCCACTGACACGACAACACTAACGTCTCTTGAAACATCCGATCTTACAACACTTGACGTCTCGTCCTCCACGGATCCAACTTCCACCTCAGAATCATCTACCGTGGATTCGTCACCGAATCCGTCGGCACCCACTGACTTGACGACACTCGCATCTCCTGAAACATCTGACCCGACCACACTCGAGTCTTCGTCCTCTTCGGACGCAAGTTCTCAGACTGATTCAACTACAAGCGATTTGACACCAACTTCTTCGGAAGGAACCGACATGACCACACTCACGTCTCCCGCAACATCCGAACCGACCACTCTCGACTCGACATCCTCTTCGGATGCAAGTACCTCGATAGAGTCATCAACCGCCGACTCTTCGCCGAACTCGTCAGCGCCCACTGACATGACAACACTAACATCTCCCGAAACATCTGATCCTACAACACTTGACACTTCGTCCTCCGCGGATTCGAGTTCCACGTCAGAGTCATCTACCGTGGACTCTTCACCGAATTCTTCGGCACCTACTGACGTGACAACGGTTACATCCGATCCGACCACTGTCGAATCATCATCCTCTTCGGATGCAAGTTCTCAGACTGATTCGTCGACCACCGATTCAACACCAACACCGTCCGAGCCAATCGACACGACAACACTTGCGTCTTCCGAAACACCCGACTCGACCACAATAGAATCTTCATCATCTTCGGATGCTAGTCCTGCAACGGACGCATCGACCACTGATTCAACACCAACAACCATCGAACCCACCGAAACGTCGACACTCACACCTCCCGAAACATCCAATACTCCAACACTTGACTCTTCTTCTTCTTCCACCGACTCGAGTACACCAACAGATTCTCAAACGGTTGATTTGACTACACCTTCGTGGTGGCCCACAGCAGATACTTCTACCATGACATCTGCCGATCCGACATCATCCTCTTCGGATGCAAGTTCTCAAACAGATTTATCCACCACCGATTCGACACCAATTTCGTCGGAACCTACCGACTTGACCACACTCACGTCATCCCCGACATCCGATCCGACCACTGTCGAATCATCATCCACTTCGGATGCTAGTGCCTCGACAGAATCATCAACCGCCGACTCTTCACCAAATTCGTCGGCACCTACTGACATAACAACACTTACGTCTCCCGAAACATCTGATTCGACCACCCTCGAATCATCGTCATCTTCGGATGCCAGTACTCAAATCGATTCATCGACCACCGATTCGACACCGAATTCGTCGACACCCACTGACATGACAACACTAACATCTCCTGACACATCCGACCCGACCACACTCGAATCTTCGTCCACTTCAGATGCAAGTTCTCAGACTGATTCGTCGACAAGCGATTCGACGCACTCTTCGTCGGAACCAACCGAAATGACCACACTCACGCCTTCCGCAACATCCGATCCGACCACTGTTGAATCCTCGTCCTCTTCGGATGCAAGTTCCTCGACGGAATCATCGACCGCCGATTCTTCCCCAAATTCGTCGGCACCCACTGACACGACAACACTAACGTCTCTTGAAACATCCGATCTTACAACACTTGACGTCTCGTCCTCCACGGATCCAACTTCCACCTCAGAATCATCTACCGTGGATTCGTCACCGAATCCGTCGGCACCCACTGACTTGACGACACTCGCATCTCCTGAAACATCTGACCCGACCACACTCGAGTCTTCGTCCTCTTCGGACGCAAGTTCTCAGACTGATTCAACTACAAGCGATTTGACACCAACTTCTTCGGAAGGAACCGACATGACCACACTCACGTCTCCCGCAACATCCGAACCGACCACTCTCGACTCGACATCCTCTTCGGATGCAAGTACCTCGATAGAGTCATCAACCGCCGACTCTTCGCCGAACTCGTCAGCGCCCACTGACATGACAACACTAACATCTCCCGAAACATCTGATCCTACAACACTTGACACTTCGTCCTCCGCGGATTCGAGTTCCACGTCAGAGTCATCTACCGTGGACTCTTCACCGAATTCTTCGGCACCTACTGACGTGACAACGGTTACATCCGATCCGACCACTGTCGAATCATCATCCTCTTCGGATGCAAGTTCTCAGACTGATTCGTCGACCACCGATTCAACACCAACACCGTCCGAGCCAATCGACACGACAACACTTGCGTCTTCCGAAACACCCGACTCGACCACAATAGAATCTTCATCATCTTCGGATGCTAGTCCTGCAACGGACGCATCGACCACTGATTCAACACCAACAACCATCGAACCCACCGAAACGTCGACACTCACACCTCCCGAAACATCCAATACTCCAACACTTGACTCTTCTTCTTCTTCCACCGACTCGAGTACACCAACAGATTCTCAAACGGTTGATTTGACTACACCTTCGTGGTGGCCCACAGCAGATACTTCTACCATGACATCTGCCGATCCGACATCATCCTCTTCGGATGCAAGTTCTCAAACAGATTTATCCACCACCGATTCGACACCAATTTCGTCGGAACCTACCGACTTGACCACACTCACGTCATCCCCGACATCCGATCCGACCACTGTCGAATCATCATCCACTTCGGATGCTAGTGCCTCGACAGAATCATCAACCGCCGACTCTTCACCAAATTCGTCGGCACCTACTGACATAACAACACTTACGTCTCCCGAAACATCTGATTCGACCACCCTCGAATCATCGTCATCTTCGGATGCCAGTACTCAAATCGATTCATCGACCACCGATTCGACACCGAATTCGTCGACACCCACTGACATGACAACACTAACATCTCCTGACACATCCGACCCGACCACACTCGAATCTTCGTCCACTTCAGATGCAAGTTCTCAGACTGATTCGTCGACAAGCGATTCGACGCACTCTTCGTCGGAACCAACCGAAATGACCACACTCACGCCTTCCGCAACATCCGATCCGACCACTGTTGAATCCTCGTCCTCTTCGGATGCAAGTTCCTCGACGGAATCATCGACCGCCGATTCTTCCCCAAATTCGTCGGCACCCACTGACACGACAACACTAACGTCTCTTGAAACATCCGATCTTACAACACTTGACGTCTCGTCCTCCACGGATCCAACTTCCACCTCAGAATCATCTACCGTGGATTCGTCACCGAATCCGTCGGCACCCACTGACTTGACGACACTCGCATCTCCTGAAACATCTGACCCGACCACACTCGAGTCTTCGTCCTCTTCGGACGCAAGTTCTCAGACTGATTCAACTACAAGCGATTTGACACCAACTTCTTCGGAAGGAACCGACATGACCACACTCACGTCTCCCGCAACATCCGAACCGACCACTCTCGACTCGACATCCTCTTCGGATGCAAGTACCTCGATAGAGTCATCAACCGCCGACTCTTCGCCGAACTCGTCAGCGCCCACTGACATGACAACACTAACATCTCCCGAAACATCTGATCCTACAACACTTGACACTTCGTCCTCCGCGGATTCGAGTTCCACGTCAGAGTCATCTACCGTGGACTCTTCACCGAATTCTTCGGCACCTACTGACGTGACAACGGTTACATCCGATCCGACCACTGTCGAATCATCATCCTCTTCGGATGCAAGTTCTCAGACTGATTCGTCGACCACCGATTCAACACCAACACCGTCCGAGCCAATCGACACGACAACACTTGCGTCTTCCGAAACACCCGACTCGACCACAATAGAATCTTCATCATCTTCGGATGCTAGTCCTGCAACGGACGCATCGACCACTGATTCAACACCAACAACCATCGAACCCACCGAAACGTCGACACTCACACCTCCCGAAACATCCAATACTCCAACACTTGACTCTTCTTCTTCTTCCACCGACTCGAGTACACCAACAGATTCTCAAACGGTTGATTTGACTACACCTTCGTGGTGGCCCACAGCAGATACTTCTACCATGACATCTGCCGATCCGACATCATCCTCTTCGGATGCAAGTTCTCAAACAGATTTATCCACCACCGATTCGACACCAATTTCGTCGGAACCTACCGACTTGACCACACTCACGTCATCCCCGACATCCGATCCGACCACTGTCGAATCATCATCCACTTCGGATGCTAGTGCCTCGACAGAATCATCAACCGCCGACTCTTCACCAAATTCGTCGGCACCTACTGACATAACAACACTTACGTCTCCCGAAACATCTGATTCGACCACCCTCGAATCATCGTCATCTTCGGATGCCAGTACTCAAATCGATTCATCGACCACCGATTCGACACCGAATTCGTCGACACCCACTGACATGACAACACTAACATCTCCTGACACATCCGACCCGACCACACTCGAATCTTCGTCCACTTCAGATGCAAGTTCTCAGACTGATTCGTCGACAAGCGATTCGACGCACTCTTCGTCGGAACCAACCGAAATGACCACACTCACGCCTTCCGCAACATCCGATCCGACCACTGTTGAATCCTCGTCCTCTTCGGATGCAAGTTCCTCGACGGAATCATCGACCGCCGATTCTTCCCCAAATTCGTCGGCACCCACTGACACGACAACACTAACGTCTCTTGAAACATCCGATCTTACAACACTTGACGTCTCGTCCTCCACGGATCCAACTTCCACCTCAGAATCATCTACCGTGGATTCGTCACCGAATCCGTCGGCACCCACTGACTTGACGACACTCGCATCTCCTGAAACATCTGACCCGACCACACTCGAGTCTTCGTCCTCTTCGGACGCAAGTTCTCAGACTGATTCAACTACAAGCGATTTGACACCAACTTCTTCGGAAGGAACCGACATGACCACACTCACGTCTCCCGCAACATCCGAACCGACCACTCTCGACTCGACATCCTCTTCGGATGCAAGTACCTCGATAGAGTCATCAACCGCCGACTCTTCGCCGAACTCGTCAGCGCCCACTGACATGACAACACTAACATCTCCCGAAACATCTGATCCTACAACACTTGACACTTCGTCCTCCGCGGATTCGAGTTCCACGTCAGAGTCATCTACCGTGGACTCTTCACCGAATTCTTCGGCACCTACTGACGTGACAACGGTTACATCCGATCCGACCACTGTCGAATCATCATCCTCTTCGGATGCAAGTTCTCAGACTGATTCGTCGACCACCGATTCAACACCAACACCGTCCGAGCCAATCGACACGACAACACTTGCGTCTTCCGAAACACCCGACTCGACCACAATAGAATCTTCATCATCTTCGGATGCTAGTCCTGCAACGGACGCATCGACCACTGATTCAACACCAACAACCATCGAACCCACCGAAACGTCGACACTCACACCTCCCGAAACATCCAATACTCCAACACTTGACTCTTCTTCTTCTTCCACCGACTCGAGTACACCAACAGATTCTCAAACGGTTGATTTGACTACACCTTCGTGGTGGCCCACAGCAGATACTTCTACCATGACATCTGCCGATCCGACATCATCCTCTTCGGATGCAAGTTCTCAAACAGATTTATCCACCACCGATTCGACACCAATTTCGTCGGAACCTACCGACTTGACCACACTCACGTCATCCCCGACATCCGATCCGACCACTGTCGAATCATCATCCACTTCGGATGCTAGTGCCTCGACAGAATCATCAACCGCCGACTCTTCACCAAATTCGTCGGCACCTACTGACATAACAACACTTACGTCTCCCGAAACATCTGATTCGACCACCCTCGAATCATCGTCATCTTCGGATGCCAGTACTCAAATCGATTCATCGACCACCGATTCGACACCGAATTCGTCGACACCCACTGACATGACAACACTAACATCTCCTGACACATCCGACCCGACCACACTCGAATCTTCGTCCACTTCAGATGCAAGTTCTCAGACTGATTCGTCGACAAGCGATTCGACGCACTCTTCGTCGGAACCAACCGAAATGACCACACTCACGCCTTCCGCAACATCCGATCCGACCACTGTTGAATCCTCGTCCTCTTCGGATGCAAGTTCCTCGACGGAATCATCGACCGCCGATTCTTCCCCAAATTCGTCGGCACCCACTGACACGACAACACTAACGTCTCTTGAAACATCCGATCTTACAACACTTGACGTCTCGTCCTCCACGGATCCAACTTCCACCTCAGAATCATCTACCGTGGATTCGTCACCGAATCCGTCGGCACCCACTGACTTGACGACACTCGCATCTCCTGAAACATCTGACCCGACCACACTCGAGTCTTCGTCCTCTTCGGACGCAAGTTCTCAGACTGATTCAACTACAAGCGATTTGACACCAACTTCTTCGGAAGGAACCGACATGACCACACTCACGTCTCCCGCAACATCCGAACCGACCACTCTCGACTCGACATCCTCTTCGGATGCAAGTACCTCGATAGAGTCATCAACCGCCGACTCTTCGCCGAACTCGTCAGCGCCCACTGACATGACAACACTAACATCTCCCGAAACATCTGATCCTACAACACTTGACACTTCGTCCTCCGCGGATTCGAGTTCCACGTCAGAGTCATCTACCGTGGACTCTTCACCGAATTCTTCGGCACCTACTGACGTGACAACGGTTACATCCGATCCGACCACTGTCGAATCATCATCCTCTTCGGATGCAAGTTCTCAGACTGATTCGTCGACCACCGATTCAACACCAACACCGTCCGAGCCAATCGACACGACAACACTTGCGTCTTCCGAAACACCCGACTCGACCACAATAGAATCTTCATCATCTTCGGATGCTAGTCCTGCAACGGACGCATCGACCACTGATTCAACACCAACAACCATCGAACCCACCGAAACGTCGACACTCACACCTCCCGAAACATCCAATACTCCAACACTTGACTCTTCTTCTTCTTCCACCGACTCGAGTACACCAACAGATTCTCAAACGGTTGATTTGACTACACCTTCGTGGTGGCCCACAGCAGATACTTCTACCATGACATCTGCCGATCCGACATCATCCTCTTCGGATGCAAGTTCTCAAACAGATTTATCCACCACCGATTCGACACCAATTTCGTCGGAACCTACCGACTTGACCACACTCACGTCATCCCCGACATCCGATCCGACCACTGTCGAATCATCATCCACTTCGGATGCTAGTGCCTCGACAGAATCATCAACCGCCGACTCTTCACCAAATTCGTCGGCACCTACTGACATAACAACACTTACGTCTCCCGAAACATCTGATTCGACCACCCTCGAATCATCGTCATCTTCGGATGCCAGTACTCAAATCGATTCATCGACCACCGATTCGACACCGAATTCGTCGACACCCACTGACATGACAACACTAACATCTCCTGACACATCCGACCCGACCACACTCGAATCTTCGTCCACTTCAGATGCAAGTTCTCAGACTGATTCGTCGACAAGCGATTCGACGCACTCTTCGTCGGAACCAACCGAAATGACCACACTCACGCCTTCCGCAACATCCGATCCGACCACTGTTGAATCCTCGTCCTCTTCGGATGCAAGTTCCTCGACGGAATCATCGACCGCCGATTCTTCCCCAAATTCGTCGGCACCCACTGACACGACAACACTAACGTCTCTTGAAACATCCGATCTTACAACACTTGACGTCTCGTCCTCCACGGATCCAACTTCCACCTCAGAATCATCTACCGTGGATTCGTCACCGAATCCGTCGGCACCCACTGACTTGACGACACTCGCATCTCCTGAAACATCTGACCCGACCACACTCGAGTCTTCGTCCTCTTCGGACGCAAGTTCTCAGACTGATTCAACTACAAGCGATTTGACACCAACTTCTTCGGAAGGAACCGACATGACCACACTCACGTCTCCCGCAACATCCGAACCGACCACTCTCGACTCGACATCCTCTTCGGATGCAAGTACCTCGATAGAGTCATCAACCGCCGACTCTTCGCCGAACTCGTCAGCGCCCACTGACATGACAACACTAACATCTCCCGAAACATCTGATCCTACAACACTTGACACTTCGTCCTCCGCGGATTCGAGTTCCACGTCAGAGTCATCTACCGTGGACTCTTCACCGAATTCTTCGGCACCTACTGACGTGACAACGGTTACATCCGATCCGACCACTGTCGAATCATCATCCTCTTCGGATGCAAGTTCTCAGACTGATTCGTCGACCACCGATTCAACACCAACACCGTCCGAGCCAATCGACACGACAACACTTGCGTCTTCCGAAACACCCGACTCGACCACAATAGAATCTTCATCATCTTCGGATGCTAGTCCTGCAACGGACGCATCGACCACTGATTCAACACCAACAACCATCGAACCCACCGAAACGTCGACACTCACACCTCCCGAAACATCCAATACTCCAACACTTGACTCTTCTTCTTCTTCCACCGACTCGAGTACACCAACAGATTCTCAAACGGTTGATTTGACTACACCTTCGTGGTGGCCCACAGCAGATACTTCTACCATGACATCTGCCGATCCGACATCATCCTCTTCGGATGCAAGTTCTCAAACAGATTTATCCACCACCGATTCGACACCAATTTCGTCGGAACCTACCGACTTGACCACACTCACGTCATCCCCGACATCCGATCCGACCACTGTCGAATCATCATCCACTTCGGATGCTAGTGCCTCGACAGAATCATCAACCGCCGACTCTTCACCAAATTCGTCGGCACCTACTGACATAACAACACTTACGTCTCCCGAAACATCTGATTCGACCACCCTCGAATCATCGTCATCTTCGGATGCCAGTACTCAAATCGATTCATCGACCACCGATTCGACACCGAATTCGTCGACACCCACTGACATGACAACACTAACATCTCCTGACACATCCGACCCGACCACACTCGAATCTTCGTCCACTTCAGATGCAAGTTCTCAGACTGATTCGTCGACAAGCGATTCGACGCACTCTTCGTCGGAACCAACCGAAATGACCACACTCACGCCTTCCGCAACATCCGATCCGACCACTGTTGAATCCTCGTCCTCTTCGGATGCAAGTTCCTCGACGGAATCATCGACCGCCGATTCTTCCCCAAATTCGTCGGCACCCACTGACACGACAACACTAACGTCTCTTGAAACATCCGATCTTACAACACTTGACGTCTCGTCCTCCACGGATCCAACTTCCACCTCAGAATCATCTACCGTGGATTCGTCACCGAATCCGTCGGCACCCACTGACTTGACGACACTCGCATCTCCTGAAACATCTGACCCGACCACACTCGAGTCTTCGTCCTCTTCGGACGCAAGTTCTCAGACTGATTCAACTACAAGCGATTTGACACCAACTTCTTCGGAAGGAACCGACATGACCACACTCACGTCTCCCGCAACATCCGAACCGACCACTCTCGACTCGACATCCTCTTCGGATGCAAGTACCTCGATAGAGTCATCAACCGCCGACTCTTCGCCGAACTCGTCAGCGCCCACTGACATGACAACACTAACATCTCCCGAAACATCTGATCCTACAACACTTGACACTTCGTCCTCCGCGGATTCGAGTTCCACGTCAGAGTCATCTACCGTGGACTCTTCACCGAATTCTTCGGCACCTACTGACGTGACAACGGTTACATCCGATCCGACCACTGTCGAATCATCATCCTCTTCGGATGCAAGTTCTCAGACTGATTCGTCGACCACCGATTCAACACCAACACCGTCCGAGCCAATCGACACGACAACACTTGCGTCTTCCGAAACACCCGACTCGACCACAATAGAATCTTCATCATCTTCGGATGCTAGTCCTGCAACGGACGCATCGACCACTGATTCAACACCAACAACCATCGAACCCACCGAAACGTCGACACTCACACCTCCCGAAACATCCAATACTCCAACACTTGACTCTTCTTCTTCTTCCACCGACTCGAGTACACCAACAGATTCTCAAACGGTTGATTTGACTACACCTTCGTGGTGGCCCACAGCAGATACTTCTACCATGACATCTGCCGATCCGACATCATCCTCTTCGGATGCAAGTTCTCAAACAGATTTATCCACCACCGATTCGACACCAATTTCGTCGGAACCTACCGACTTGACCACACTCACGTCATCCCCGACATCCGATCCGACCACTGTCGAATCATCATCCACTTCGGATGCTAGTGCCTCGACAGAATCATCAACCGCCGACTCTTCACCAAATTCGTCGGCACCTACTGACATAACAACACTTACGTCTCCCGAAACATCTGATTCGACCACCCTCGAATCATCGTCATCTTCGGATGCCAGTACTCAAATCGATTCATCGACCACCGATTCGACACCGAATTCGTCGACACCCACTGACATGACAACACTAACATCTCCTGACACATCCGACCCGACCACACTCGAATCTTCGTCCACTTCAGATGCAAGTTCTCAGACTGATTCGTCGACAAGCGATTCGACGCACTCTTCGTCGGAACCAACCGAAATGACCACACTCACGCCTTCCGCAACATCCGATCCGACCACTGTTGAATCCTCGTCCTCTTCGGATGCAAGTTCCTCGACGGAATCATCGACCGCCGATTCTTCCCCAAATTCGTCGGCACCCACTGACACGACAACACTAACGTCTCTTGAAACATCCGATCTTACAACACTTGACGTCTCGTCCTCCACGGATCCAACTTCCACCTCAGAATCATCTACCGTGGATTCGTCACCGAATCCGTCGGCACCCACTGACTTGACGACACTCGCATCTCCTGAAACATCTGACCCGACCACACTCGAGTCTTCGTCCTCTTCGGACGCAAGTTCTCAGACTGATTCAACTACAAGCGATTTGACACCAACTTCTTCGGAAGGAACCGACATGACCACACTCACGTCTCCCGCAACATCCGAACCGACCACTCTCGACTCGACATCCTCTTCGGATGCAAGTACCTCGATAGAGTCATCAACCGCCGACTCTTCGCCGAACTCGTCAGCGCCCACTGACATGACAACACTAACATCTCCCGAAACATCTGATCCTACAACACTTGACACTTCGTCCTCCGCGGATTCGAGTTCCACGTCAGAGTCATCTACCGTGGACTCTTCACCGAATTCTTCGGCACCTACTGACGTGACAACGGTTACATCCGATCCGACCACTGTCGAATCATCATCCTCTTCGGATGCAAGTTCTCAGACTGATTCGTCGACCACCGATTCAACACCAACACCGTCCGAGCCAATCGACACGACAACACTTGCGTCTTCCGAAACACCCGACTCGACCACAATAGAATCTTCATCATCTTCGGATGCTAGTCCTGCAACGGACGCATCGACCACTGATTCAACACCAACAACCATCGAACCCACCGAAACGTCGACACTCACACCTCCCGAAACATCCAATACTCCAACACTTGACTCTTCTTCTTCTTCCACCGACTCGAGTACACCAACAGATTCTCAAACGGTTGATTTGACTACACCTTCGTGGTGGCCCACAGCAGATACTTCTACCATGACATCTGCCGATCCGACATCATCCTCTTCGGATGCAAGTTCTCAAACAGATTTATCCACCACCGATTCGACACCAATTTCGTCGGAACCTACCGACTTGACCACACTCACGTCATCCCCGACATCCGATCCGACCACTGTCGAATCATCATCCACTTCGGATGCTAGTGCCTCGACAGAATCATCAACCGCCGACTCTTCACCAAATTCGTCGGCACCTACTGACATAACAACACTTACGTCTCCCGAAACATCTGATTCGACCACCCTCGAATCATCGTCATCTTCGGATGCCAGTACTCAAATCGATTCATCGACCACCGATTCGACACCGAATTCGTCGACACCCACTGACATGACAACACTAACATCTCCTGACACATCCGACCCGACCACACTCGAATCTTCGTCCACTTCAGATGCAAGTTCTCAGACTGATTCGTCGACAAGCGATTCGACGCACTCTTCGTCGGAACCAACCGAAATGACCACACTCACGCCTTCCGCAACATCCGATCCGACCACTGTTGAATCCTCGTCCTCTTCGGATGCAAGTTCCTCGACGGAATCATCGACCGCCGATTCTTCCCCAAATTCGTCGGCACCCACTGACACGACAACACTAACGTCTCTTGAAACATCCGATCTTACAACACTTGACGTCTCGTCCTCCACGGATCCAACTTCCACCTCAGAATCATCTACCGTGGATTCGTCACCGAATCCGTCGGCACCCACTGACTTGACGACACTCGCATCTCCTGAAACATCTGACCCGACCACACTCGAGTCTTCGTCCTCTTCGGACGCAAGTTCTCAGACTGATTCAACTACAAGCGATTTGACACCAACTTCTTCGGAAGGAACCGACATGACCACACTCACGTCTCCCGCAACATCCGAACCGACCACTCTCGACTCGACATCCTCTTCGGATGCAAGTACCTCGATAGAGTCATCAACCGCCGACTCTTCGCCGAACTCGTCAGCGCCCACTGACATGACAACACTAACATCTCCCGAAACATCTGATCCTACAACACTTGACACTTCGTCCTCCGCGGATTCGAGTTCCACGTCAGAGTCATCTACCGTGGACTCTTCACCGAATTCTTCGGCACCTACTGACGTGACAACGGTTACATCCGATCCGACCACTGTCGAATCATCATCCTCTTCGGATGCAAGTTCTCAGACTGATTCGTCGACCACCGATTCAACACCAACACCGTCCGAGCCAATCGACACGACAACACTTGCGTCTTCCGAAACACCCGACTCGACCACAATAGAATCTTCATCATCTTCGGATGCTAGTCCTGCAACGGACGCATCGACCACTGATTCAACACCAACAACCATCGAACCCACCGAAACGTCGACACTCACACCTCCCGAAACATCCAATACTCCAACACTTGACTCTTCTTCTTCTTCCACCGACTCGAGTACACCAACAGATTCTCAAACGGTTGATTTGACTACACCTTCGTGGTGGCCCACAGCAGATACTTCTACCATGACATCTGCCGATCCGACATCATCCTCTTCGGATGCAAGTTCTCAAACAGATTTATCCACCACCGATTCGACACCAATTTCGTCGGAACCTACCGACTTGACCACACTCACGTCATCCCCGACATCCGATCCGACCACTGTCGAATCATCATCCACTTCGGATGCTAGTGCCTCGACAGAATCATCAACCGCCGACTCTTCACCAAATTCGTCGGCACCTACTGACATAACAACACTTACGTCTCCCGAAACATCTGATTCGACCACCCTCGAATCATCGTCATCTTCGGATGCCAGTACTCAAATCGATTCATCGACCACCGATTCGACACCGAATTCGTCGACACCCACTGACATGACAACACTAACATCTCCTGACACATCCGACCCGACCACACTCGAATCTTCGTCCACTTCAGATGCAAGTTCTCAGACTGATTCGTCGACAAGCGATTCGACGCACTCTTCGTCGGAACCAACCGAAATGACCACACTCACGCCTTCCGCAACATCCGATCCGACCACTGTTGAATCCTCGTCCTCTTCGGATGCAAGTTCCTCGACGGAATCATCGACCGCCGATTCTTCCCCAAATTCGTCGGCACCCACTGACACGACAACACTAACGTCTCTTGAAACATCCGATCTTACAACACTTGACGTCTCGTCCTCCACGGATCCAACTTCCACCTCAGAATCATCTACCGTGGATTCGTCACCGAATCCGTCGGCACCCACTGACTTGACGACACTCGCATCTCCTGAAACATCTGACCCGACCACACTCGAGTCTTCGTCCTCTTCGGACGCAAGTTCTCAGACTGATTCAACTACAAGCGATTTGACACCAACTTCTTCGGAAGGAACCGACATGACCACACTCACGTCTCCCGCAACATCCGAACCGACCACTCTCGACTCGACATCCTCTTCGGATGCAAGTACCTCGATAGAGTCATCAACCGCCGACTCTTCGCCGAACTCGTCAGCGCCCACTGACATGACAACACTAACATCTCCCGAAACATCTGATCCTACAACACTTGACACTTCGTCCTCCGCGGATTCGAGTTCCACGTCAGAGTCATCTACCGTGGACTCTTCACCGAATTCTTCGGCACCTACTGACGTGACAACGGTTACATCCGATCCGACCACTGTCGAATCATCATCCTCTTCGGATGCAAGTTCTCAGACTGATTCGTCGACCACCGATTCAACACCAACACCGTCCGAGCCAATCGACACGACAACACTTGCGTCTTCCGAAACACCCGACTCGACCACAATAGAATCTTCATCATCTTCGGATGCTAGTCCTGCAACGGACGCATCGACCACTGATTCAACACCAACAACCATCGAACCCACCGAAACGTCGACACTCACACCTCCCGAAACATCCAATACTCCAACACTTGACTCTTCTTCTTCTTCCACCGACTCGAGTACACCAACAGATTCTCAAACGGTTGATTTGACTACACCTTCGTGGTGGCCCACAGCAGATACTTCTACCATGACATCTGCCGATCCGACATCATCCTCTTCGGATGCAAGTTCTCAAACAGATTTATCCACCACCGATTCGACACCAATTTCGTCGGAACCTACCGACTTGACCACACTCACGTCATCCCCGACATCCGATCCGACCACTGTCGAATCATCATCCACTTCGGATGCTAGTGCCTCGACAGAATCATCAACCGCCGACTCTTCACCAAATTCGTCGGCACCTACTGACATAACAACACTTACGTCTCCCGAAACATCTGATTCGACCACCCTCGAATCATCGTCATCTTCGGATGCCAGTACTCAAATCGATTCATCGACCACCGATTCGACACCGAATTCGTCGACACCCACTGACATGACAACACTAACATCTCCTGACACATCCGACCCGACCACACTCGAATCTTCGTCCACTTCAGATGCAAGTTCTCAGACTGATTCGTCGACAAGCGATTCGACGCACTCTTCGTCGGAACCAACCGAAATGACCACACTCACGCCTTCCGCAACATCCGATCCGACCACTGTTGAATCCTCGTCCTCTTCGGATGCAAGTTCCTCGACGGAATCATCGACCGCCGATTCTTCCCCAAATTCGTCGGCACCCACTGACACGACAACACTAACGTCTCTTGAAACATCCGATCTTACAACACTTGACGTCTCGTCCTCCACGGATCCAACTTCCACCTCAGAATCATCTACCGTGGATTCGTCACCGAATCCGTCGGCACCCACTGACTTGACGACACTCGCATCTCCTGAAACATCTGACCCGACCACACTCGAGTCTTCGTCCTCTTCGGACGCAAGTTCTCAGACTGATTCAACTACAAGCGATTTGACACCAACTTCTTCGGAAGGAACCGACATGACCACACTCACGTCTCCCGCAACATCCGAACCGACCACTCTCGACTCGACATCCTCTTCGGATGCAAGTACCTCGATAGAGTCATCAACCGCCGACTCTTCGCCGAACTCGTCAGCGCCCACTGACATGACAACACTAACATCTCCCGAAACATCTGATCCTACAACACTTGACACTTCGTCCTCCGCGGATTCGAGTTCCACGTCAGAGTCATCTACCGTGGACTCTTCACCGAATTCTTCGGCACCTACTGACGTGACAACGGTTACATCCGATCCGACCACTGTCGAATCATCATCCTCTTCGGATGCAAGTTCTCAGACTGATTCGTCGACCACCGATTCAACACCAACACCGTCCGAGCCAATCGACACGACAACACTTGCGTCTTCCGAAACACCCGACTCGACCACAATAGAATCTTCATCATCTTCGGATGCTAGTCCTGCAACGGACGCATCGACCACTGATTCAACACCAACAACCATCGAACCCACCGAAACGTCGACACTCACACCTCCCGAAACATCCAATACTCCAACACTTGACTCTTCTTCTTCTTCCACCGACTCGAGTACACCAACAGATTCTCAAACGGTTGATTTGACTACACCTTCGTGGTGGCCCACAGCAGATACTTCTACCATGACATCTGCCGATCCGACATCATCCTCTTCGGATGCAAGTTCTCAAACAGATTTATCCACCACCGATTCGACACCAATTTCGTCGGAACCTACCGACTTGACCACACTCACGTCATCCCCGACATCCGATCCGACCACTGTCGAATCATCATCCACTTCGGATGCTAGTGCCTCGACAGAATCATCAACCGCCGACTCTTCACCAAATTCGTCGGCACCTACTGACATAACAACACTTACGTCTCCCGAAACATCTGATTCGACCACCCTCGAATCATCGTCATCTTCGGATGCCAGTACTCAGAACGATTCATCGACCACCGATTCGACACCGAATTCGTCGACACCCACTGACATGACAACACTAACATCTCCTGACACATCCGACCCGACCACACTCGAATCTTCGTCCACTTCAGATGCAAGTTCTCAGACTGATTCGTCGACAAGCGATTCGACGCACTCTTCGTCGGAACCAACCGAAATGACCACACTCACGCCTTCCGCAACATCCGATCCGACCACTGTTGAATCCTCGTCCTCTTCGGATGCAAGTTCCTCGACGGAATCATCGACCGCCGATTCTTCCCCAAATTCGTCGGCACCCACTGACACGACAACACTAACGTCTCTTGAAACATCCGATCTTACAACACTTGACGTCTCGTCCTCCACGGATCCAACTTCCACCTCAGAATCATCTACCGTGGATTCGTCACCGAATCCGTCGGCACCCACTGACTTGACGACACTCGCATCTCCTGAAACATCTGACCCGACCACACTCGAGTCTTCGTCCTCTTCGGACGCAAGTTCTCAGACTGATTCAACTACAAGCGATTTGACACCAACTTCTTCGGAAGGAACCGACATGACCACACTCACGTCTCCCGCAACATCCGAACCGACCACTCTCGACTCGACATCCTCTTCGGATGCAAGTACCTCGATAGAGTCATCAACCGCCGACTCTTCGCCGAACTCGTCAGCGCCCACTGACATGACAACACTAACATCTCCCGAAACATCTGATCCTACAACACTTGACACTTCGTCCTCCGCGGATTCGAGTTCCACGTCAGAGTCATCTACCGTGGACTCTTCACCGAATTCTTCGGCACCTACTGACGTGACAACGGTTACATCCGATCCGACCACTGTCGAATCATCATCCTCTTCGGATGCAAGTTCTCAGACTGATTCGTCGACCACCGCTTCAACACCAACACCGTCCGAGCCAATCGACACGACAACACTTGCGTCTTCCGAAACACCCGACTCGACCACAATAGAATCTTCATCATCTTCGGATGCTAGTCCTGCAACGGACGCATCGACCACTTATTCAACACCAACAACCATCGAACCCACCGAAACGTCGACACTCACACCTCCCGAAACATCCAATACTCCAACACTTGACTCTTCTTCTTCTTCCACCGACTCGAGTACACCAACAGATTCTCAAACGGTTGATTTGACTACACCTTCGTGGTGGCCCACAGCAGATACTTCTACCATGACATCTGCCGATCCGACATCATCCTCTTCGGATGCAAGTTCTCAAACAGATTTATCCACCACCGATTCGACACCAATTTCGTCGGAACCTACCGACTTGACCACACTCACGTCATCCCCGACATCCGATCCGACCACTGTCGAATCATCATCCACTTCGGATGCTAGTGCCTCGACAGAATCATCAACCGCCGACTCTTCACCAAATTCGTCGGCACCTACTGACATAACAACACTTACGTCTCCCGAAACATCTGATTCGACCACCCTCGAATCATCGTCATCTTCGGATGCCAGTACTCAAATCGATTCATCGACCACCGATTCGACACCGAATTCGTCGACATCCACTGACATGACAACACTAACATCTCCTGACACATCCGACCCGACCACACTCGAATCTTCGTCCACTTCAGATGCAAGTTCTCAGACTGATTCGTCGACAAGCGATTCGACGCACTCTTCGTCGGAACCAACCGAAATGACCACACTCACGCCTTCCGCAACATCCGATCCGACCACTGTTGAATCCTCGTCCTCTTCGGATGCAAGTTCCTCGACGGAATCATCGACCGCCGATTCTTCCCCAAATTCGTCGGCACCCACTGACACGACAACACTAACGTCTCTTGAAACATCCGATCTTACAACACTTGACGTCTCGTCCTCCACGGATCCAACTTCCACCTCAGAATCATCTACCGTGGATTCGTCACCGAATCCGTCGGCACCCACTGACTTGACGACACTCGCATCTCCTGAAACATCTGACCCGACCACACTCGAGTCTTCGTCCTCTTCGGACGCAAGTTCTCAGACTGATTCAACTACAAGCGATTTGACACCAACTTCTTCGGAAGGAACCGACATGACCACACTCACGTCTCCCGCAACATCCGAACCGACCACTCTCGACTCGACATCCTCTTCGGATGCAAGTACCTCGATAGAGTCATCAACCGCCGACTCTTCGCCGAACTCGTCAGCGCCCACTGACATGACAACACTAACATCTCCCGAAACATCTGATCCTACAACACTTGACACTTCGTCCTCCGCGGATTCGAGTTCCACGTCAGAGTCATCTACCGTGGACTCTTCACCGAATTCTTCGGCACCTACTGACGTGACAACGGTTACATCCGATCCGACCACTGTCGAATCATCATCCTCTTCGGATGCAAGTTCTCAGACTGATTCGTCGCCCACCGTTTCAACACCAACACCGTCCGAGCCAATCGACACGACAACACTTGCGTCTTCCGAAACACCCGACTCGACCACAATAGAATCTTCATCATCTTCGGATGCTAGTCCTGCAACGGACGCATCGACCACTGATTCAACACCAACAACCATCGAACCCACCGAAACGTCGACACTCACACCTCCCGAAACATCCAATACTCCAACACTTGACTCTTCTTCTTCTTCCACCGACTCGAGTACACCAACAGATTCTCAAACGGTTGATTTGACTACACCTTCGTGGTGGCCCACAGCAGATACTTCTACCATGACATCTGCCGATCCGACATCATCCTCTTCGGATGCAAGTTCTCAAACAGATTTATCCACCACCGATTCGACACCAATTTCGTCGGAACCTACCGACTTGACCACACTCACGTCATCCCCGACATCCGATCCGACCACTGTCGAATCATCATCCACTTCGGATGCTAGTGCCTCGACAGAATCATCAACCGCCGACTCTTCACCAAATTCGTCGGCACCTACTGACATAACAACACTTACGTCTCCCGAAACATCTGATTCGACCACCCTCGAATCATCGTCATCTTCGGATGCCAGTACTCAAATCGATTCATCGACCACCGATTCGACACCGAATTCGTCGACACCCACTGACATGACAACACTAACATCTCCTGACACATCCGACCCGACCACACTCGAATCTTCGTCCACTTCAGATGCAAGTTCTCAGACTGATTCAACTACAAGCGATTTGACACCAACTTCTTCGGAAGGAACCGACATGACCACACTCACGTCTCCCGCAACATCCGAACCGACCACTCTCGACTCGACATCCTCTTCGGATGCAAGTACCTCGATAGAGTCATCAACCGCCGACTCTTCGCCGAACTCGTCAGCGCCCACTGACATGACAACACTAACATCTCCCGAAACATCTGAGTCGACCATCCTCGAATCATCTTCATCTTCGGATGCCAGTACTCAGATTGAT
>JAHZMQ010000093.1:0-24254 GCA_031772345.1 Himalopsyche anomala | reverse complement strand
CCATTCTTGTTATTAAATATCTGGAACAGTATAACAATTGATTAGATGGCGCATAAAAATGAAATGAAACATGGCTGGAGGGCTATGGAATCAGTCGGAAAAATTGAAGAAAAATAATCAAAAAATATTGAAATATTGATAGGTGAAATCTACTAGAACTATTCTGGTACCTAGAATAATCTGATAGTATCTAGATATATAAGTTAATCTGAAATGATTGAAGAAAACAAGTCAGAGTCAGTTTTTAATATAAAGCGGGAGTCAAAGTTGTTTTTTTTACCCGACTCAACAGCCCTCTGAGCCCATTTCGCGTTTGAGATACTTCAAGACGTGTAAAATATTATTACACATCTAACTTTTTCTAGAATACCACTCGGCTCACTTAACCTCTCACGGGCTCACATGTAGAATTTTTGGGCAGTGACTAGTGACAACACATATCGCTATTCCGATGTCAATTAATGCCGCGTTGAGCATACTTTTTATAATAAAGTTTTAAATATGTCAAAGGAATTTACTAGGTACATTTGATGATATTAAATAGAGTATTATTACCAGGCTCGATTCTACAGATTCACTTGTATTATTATCCAAGTCTTCCTTGTAGTGTATTTCTTGTATGTAAAATTCGTTATGCTGTGTGCGGTTATCTGGATTAAGAATCACATTATTCTCGCGCCATACAATATTGCAAATAGGCGAACACTCAACATGGCATTTCAATTTCAGTTCCTGAAAGAGAGATAAACAATATTATATTGCATCATTTTCCACTGATGGTGAAAGGCCGATCATATAGCTATTTCTGATCGCGGCCATATCTGCTGTTCCATAATCGCCATTTTGTAAATAGGTCACGAGAGTTTTAATATTAATTGTTTCAGGGTCTGAAAAAATTGAAGAGCTTGTCCAAGTTTCTATTTCGTAGAAATAATAAAAAATGGATGAGTGGCGCAACTTATCCTTTTTAGGCCATATGGCCAAACAGTACTTACTTACAAGCCTAAAATCGTACTTTAGATCAGTGTTCTTCAACCAAAAAAAATGGTAGTTTTATTAGCTTTCATGAAAATGCTGTCTACGAAAATCGAGGTTCGAATTCGGCAGATCTTGCTGGTTCGGAAAGTCCGCAAACAGTAGTGCGTTATCATGCTTATCATCATAATTTCCGTTTCGGTAAGTAAATGAGAAAAATATTCTATATCAAGTACTTTACCGATAAACTATTGGGTAATATTCTCACACATCTGATATTTTAATACATTACCATTTTTCACATGCTCTAATGGCTGCGAATGCAGCTCTTATTTAAATAATTATTGTAAAATGTAAAATTATTTACTCACGGTAGCATTCAAGAGTACAACAGTTTCTGGCGCCAGGGTCGTTATAAACGTAGGGGCAACTGTAGATATTCCAAATGATTAATAATTTTTAATTTTAATGAAATTTTGATTGTGAAGATGTACAGTGATTTATCATTATTTAAATCATAGAATACTTTACCGAGAATATCAAAACTCTTTGCAGTGCTTTGTGGTCCCGGTCCAACCTCGTTTACGGCAGAACAGGTGTACTTGGCTTTCATATTCACAGTGGTATGAATGATTGTCCAGTTGGATGCATGATGATTTGACATCAATGAATTATTTTTATACCAGGAATATCTAGAAAATATATATTCTTTTGTGTTATTTTACCTTTTGTTGTTATTATCGGGAGTGAGTTTGGGTTATCCAAGATCCATAGTTAATAGTTTATTAGGATTACCCTTTATAAAACTGGCCATCAATTAACACTGATACAAATATTTAAGCCAAATCTCAAGAAATGGAAACATAACAGTTATTTATATCCTTTGATTGGGACAACATTCCGGATTTACGGAAGGGAATTTTAAACATCAAAGATTTTTTTTTTTGTACAAACAATTTAATAATATGATGTGTTCATAGCAACAAAATTGTTTTATTTTTTGACAAATTAGCTATTAGTGTAACGGAAAAAATAAAGACTCTTAGAGTGCAAACTTATGAAGACAAAAAATCGTGTACACTTGTATGATACTTTTACTAAGATAAGTTTTCACTAAATCACAAGACACACTTCACATTAGTGCAAAAGTAGAAGTTGGCTTCTCTCTAAGATTTTAGTGCGCAGTATAATTACCACGACCTTTTCAAGGTGTTACTATTTACGCCAAACTCTATAGGTCTAGGGTTGGTATTCTAAAAACATTCCTGGTGAGGAAAAGCAGCAGACGAAGACAATTGATATTGAAAGAGCCATTGCTTCATGCATTGCAAACTTTTAGTTGAATTATTAGAAGAATAGATTTATGAAGACTAAAGATCGGCTGATATAATTCGCTTTTAAAACAACAACAAAGTAAATTATGATCGCAAAGGTTAAGAGCCAAGTCAATTCGCTGTGGTGAAAATGATAAAACATAAATTATGTATTACATAACATATTAATTAAAAATATACATTATTTAAATTGAAATAATGATAATTATTTAACTTTTCCGGTTCTAAGCTCAAGAAATGCGACCCCAATATCCACATTTTCTTAAATATCTATTTTAATATGGGTGATACAATGTTTATAATGAAGGTATTCTTATATCATAGTTTTATGGACCTTTTTTAGTTTATATAAATACGCGATAACGAGATAAGCGCCCGCCTATCAGCGATCGTTCGTAAGATAACTACGCGTGAACCCATCAGTTGCAAATACATATTTGTACTGAAATGACGTCTTTTTTACGTGCAACTTAAAATATGATTATTTATTTAAAAAAACACGGATTTTTATAAAAAAAATGTATGATGAATGATGCAGAGAGATATTTTAAAGACATTAGACTATTTTTTTTTTGAAGTTCATAAGAATAAGTCCAATAATGAGGAAACCACTGAGGTTCCTAAACGACCCCCATCGGCAGAGAAGTATTTTTCTAGTCTCCGAGCCGCGAGAGTTAAACTGTTAATATGCTAATACGAAGCTTAAACGCAACATACGCAATACAAAGAAAAAAACAATCATTATAAAAGTAGAGATTTACTTGAAGAATGAAATGAAGATGAAAACACGGTTGAGAGATCCTTCTATAAATTTTGTATAATTTTACCTTGTCGCGGCTGGATTTCCGGAATCATTTACTGAGCATGTTAAAGTAACGCTTTCACCTTTGGCTACAGCTATATTAGAAATTTGAATCTCTGCTTGTGCAGGTGCATCTGAAAAAAATCATCACATTAATTTTAGCCTCAGAGGTAAAAATTTCATTGGAAGAGGACAAATAAAATTTTGGTGACAATAATATATTTGAAAAATAAGGGAAATAAGAATTTTGATTATTCCGTTCTATTCTATAAAATTTCTATACTTAAATGGCACTCTGGACCAAGTGTGCTATTCAGGGACATTACTGTTGCGGTAATGTAGGCAACCCGGTTGGTAATATTGGTAATGAAACTGAGAAGTTTTCAAGGTGAACATAATTTTTTTTGAACTTGTACAGTCTCCAAAAGTGTTCATGGAGAAAATTACAGACAAAGTAAATTAAATTTAGTAGATGCGTTTAGAGTTTGAATCTATTCGACCCAGTGTAAGTTTAACGGCCGTCAAACACTAAAGTGGCTTTTGAACATATGAGCTTTCATGCATGTCTACGAACATACAGTACTTGACTCGGGGATTACAAGTCTCTCGTTTAAGCTACTAGGCAGCTTTTTTCTGAAGTTAAACTTTTATTTCCTTTTTTGTAAATTTTTTGAAAAGATAATTTTTTTTTAAAGCAGCTCACAATGAACATCGATAAATGCAATGTGTGTTTTATTTGACCATCCTTGACTATTTTCCAATTGACAAGTGTAATTTCCAATATCGTCTTTCGATAAACTTTCTATCACTAGTGTTGGGTTCAGGTTTTTGTTTTGTAATTTTTTGCCATTTTTCATCCTGAAATTGAAAAAAAAATACTGAGCATAAAAATAAATTGTCCGCTCACTTGAGCTTTGTTCTTCTGGGAAAAGCGAAAGATCCTTATTCCAATCACTGGCTGCCATTTTAACAATGACTAAAAATTGTCCTCTGTCATTCTATAATTTGGATTTTTCAGCTTTCACTTTTTTGAGACAATCAGAGAAAATTCGACTTTTAAAGATTCAAATATAATCATTTGAATTATGATTGTTTGCCATTTTTCATCCTAAAATAAAAAAATTACTCAGCATTAATATACCTCGTGCGCTTTCTTGAGCTCTTGTTCCGACCGTTGACTTTCATATTACAAAAGGCTAGAAAATTTTCCCCTTAATTTTGATGGACTTTTAAAGAAACATCAATTTTTTTTAACATAATCTGAGAAAATTTAACATGAAATCATTCAAATTTAATCATTTTATTTATGGTAGGATATCATCTGTCGTATTATGAAGATATCAATGGACTTTATTACTAATTTAAATAAACCTTAGCAAAATGTTTTTAATAACCTACAATTGCTGCTGTCAAGCTTTCCAATTGAATGATAATATATTTTTCTCAATGATTTATTTATTATATTTCAATATATGAGGGGTATAAAAGCATAACCGCTTCCCAAATTGTAATCGTAATAGTAATCGAAGAAAATGTTTTAAACATTCTCTTTACATATTTTTGACCAATTTTGAATTGTATTCACATCTTTTTAGATTTGTCTTTAGTTTGGTAATTATATATCAAGCAATTTTAGTTCCGTTACTTTAAAAAAGACAATTATTTTTTCGATAGAAGAGGTGAATGTGGCGGATTTGCACTTCACCGTGCCGTGATTTATCGATTTAACCATTTCTAGACCAAAAATACAAAATAATGTAATAAATATGATTAAAATAATTATTATTTTCTATTCTTCATAAAGGAACATAAAACAGTTAAAATGTATATTACGCAAACCAAGATAATGAAAAAAATTGAATAATTTTCCAAGCTAACAAAACGCGAAAATGATTGAAGTAATAAAAAGAAATCAATTTCTCTATGGAAAAAAATATTTATTTGTTTTTAATATAAAGAAAGAGTGCTCGAAAACTAAAAACTTCAATAAAAAATAAATAAAAAAAATCAAAACATTATTCCTGAAATAGAAAAATGAGGATACAATTCCAAGAACAACAATTTGATTATGTTTTGATAATAAAATAAGATAATGTAAAAATCAATATCGAATTTTCATGGTTGTCACATCCATTTTTAAAGTTTACTGATAGTTCAAGATACTTAAAGCAAACATCAGTACTCAGTGCCTTGAACCGGATATTATAACTCCGGTTAAATATAAGTCTAAAGAAACAATGCTGTAATTTAAGAACTTCATCGTTTCCTTGCACATCTAGGTACACCCACCAGTTTTTTAAAATGTTTAATTCAGATGTCATGTACTTGCAAGTTGCAGTTGCAATCTTAAAATAATGCGATTCTATGCATTTCATTGATTCGATAAATCTCATAACTGCTACCTTTTTTTTTGGAATGTTCGCTAGACACTGTCTCCGCCATGTTTTTCTTGGAAAAGATTGCTAGAAATTAGGAAAGTTTTCGCAATGGACCGCAGTCTATGGAATCCAACGCCCAGCAGTGGTGAATTACCCGTGGCGCAATTGGGGCCTGCTATTGTCCCATAGACTTTTGTTCAGATTTTTATTATTTAACATAGAATTTTCTGATGTTCTTATGTTATCTGAAAATCAAGGCCTCCAAATTTGATTGCCCCTAAGGCCTCCCGTGTGCATAATCCGCCACTGATGTCCAGAATACTGTTGGCAAACCTAAAAACTGCTGTGTGAAGTTCCTCACGTATAATCTAGAATGCGTTTTTTGCAACGCCTCGGAATTTTATTTAGGACGGTGTCGTCGAGGCAATTTAACTTTAAAAAATATCAAAATGAATGCATCTTGATATGCTTTTCACGTTTCGCATAAAAAGCGTTGTGAAATTTTCAAATATCTTGCGGTCCAATTCTATTAAACTTTATCTTTTTGTTGTTTTGTGGATTTTTTTTTTAATCCATGTCCGCTCCTAATGTGGAGTATATGGCCTCCTAATGGAGGTATCTCAAAAGATTTTTTCTACGAGAACTGTTACTGTTACTCAGTTGCTCAACATCTCTTATTCAAAGAGAGTAGTAAGGATAGAAGGATAAGACTAAGACAGGACTAGTGGTCAGCTAATCGCTCTCGCTACTCCTAATTTTTAAAGGATCGGAAAGGGTGGGAGGGAATTTTCAGACATCACAATCACCCATGAAATTGATGAATCGATCGAAAAAATGCTATTCATATTGGAACTCAAGCCCGTGAAGTCCGGCACGGAAGCCCACAACCACACCGCTGCGCCATAGGACCCAACAATTACTCTTTGGTACGTATATAAAAAAAATCGATCCAGTACCCGGCGCTTGAGTGTTAACAGATGACAGCTAAAAAGCAGTTTTGTTAAGTGAATAATTCTCACCTAATGCGCTTTTATATGTCCCGTTTTGTTGATCCCTATTTACTTCACGCTTTCTTGTACTAGTCGTAGGCTCATGTGATACATTAACATTCATTTTCTATGATAAACTTCAAATAATTTGCAAAATGATTACAACAAATTTGTATGGCAACGAATCCCGGCGGCCATATTAGATTTGATGAGTTTGTGTTTACTGTATCGTGATTGGTTGATTAAGATTGTGGCGCTTATGTTCTAAGAGAGGCGGTTATGTATTTAATCACCATTTTTTATGTCGATTTTGAATGATTTAGAGGTGAATTTGCATCAGTTTGAAGTTTGTAGGCATATAGAGTAATAAAAGGATCATTAATCAATCATTGTCTCAAAAACGATAACGTATGGATAGTGGCGTTTATGCTTTTATACACCTCCCAAAATGTGCCCGCACACATTTTTTCATCCCCGCACACAGAAATATTGTAAAAATAAGTTTGTTTCCCCAAATTTTTATATTTGCGCACATTTTTTATTTTGCTGAAAATTTACTCCTCACAGAAGTTGATGGTCCGCAAACACAATAGAAAAATTAGAGGGAACGTTGGTGTGCATTAATCGATAATTGAAAAATACTGAATTTATAGTACATTGTATGAAATAAGAAACAAACACAAAAATATCATTATCACATTTTAAATTATTCTTATTCTTATTTTTATAAAAAATGTTGGTATTTGTAGGAAATGGAGTTTAATTATGTTATGTCAAATTGGAATCTTGGAACTGTTCAATTATGAATTTCAAAATAATGCTGAGCTCATGAAATTACAGACACATTTATGATAAGAAAATGGAACAAGTCATGGATACTATTAATAAATTAAAAAATTGAATCAGCAAAATATTTTTACGTTTTCCATTTTCAGTGTTTCAGAGAAAGTCAAAATTGATATACATGTGAGGGGGGTGGCAAAGTTAATCAAAATAAGCAGCAATCCTTTGCTTTTTCTACACATTTTATCACACCCTTTGAATGCGTCTGGCTGAAACCGGTCAGTGCTTAATAGGAGAATCACAATTACTATATTACAACTAATATAAATACATTGTTATTTTAAGCCAACAATTACTATGTGACTGAATTTTTTATACCATAAAACCTGCAAAAGATCTTCAGGGTAAGCGTCGTATTTACAACTCAATTTTGTAGGATTTCCTTCATTCTCAATAATTGTAATTCTTTCCTCTACTATCAAAGGAGCATCTATAAACATACAAAATAAATATTAATACATAGTGCATGTTGTATTGTTCACGTTGGCGATTATTCCATTTTTATTTATTTACTTGGTGCTTGCTATCACTATTATAATATCACTATTTATCAATATTATATTTATTATTATAAAAGTGGCTTGTTTTGTAACTGAAATAATCTGCATGTCATACAATATTTTTAAATTTTTTTTTTTTTTTTATAAAATCACAAATCAGTTATAAATACAATAATATTTCGTGTACATAAACGATTTTGTTATATCACTGGTTGTGTTACTAGGCGCCTGATGTTGAATAAATATCTCTTTTGTTTAAACTTTTGTTTTTTTCTTAAATTACATTTTCATATCCTTTTTTGAAGATTTTTTGCAAAAATATTATAATCTCAAAAGCAGCTTACAATAAACATAGATAGTAGCAACGTGTGATTGATTTGACCATCATATTTCACGGCTGTTTGACTAACGTTACATATGAATAGACACTTCTCTCATTGAAACTAAACCTTTTTATACTTCTTTGCTGTTTTGTAAAAAAACATAATATAATAATCTCAAAAGCAGCTTACAATAAACATAGATAGTAGTAACGTTTGATTGATTTGACCACCCTTGACTATTTCTTAATTGACAAGTGTAATTTCCAATATCGTCTCTCGATATACTTTCTATCAGGAGTGTTGTGCTTAGTATATTTGTATCGGAATTGTTTTCGGTTTTAAATGTTTCCCCATTTTTCGTCCTGAAATTATAAATAATAATGAGCATAACTATACTACATATACTGTACACTCCGCTATTATTAAATAGATACTGAAATGATGGCAAGTTTTCCTCCATCGAATGATCAATATATGTCGATGTCAACATATATCAATGAATTATATGAATAACTTTTATGTGGTTTTTAATTACTCAGGTTACAGGTACATATTTGTTAAAATAAAATCATTACTAGCGGTAGGATATCCTTTGTTATACAATGAAGATTTCAAAAATATCAATACATTTTTTTTTAAATAACATAAATATATTGTACAGTTTAAAATTTTATGTTTGCGGTCTATCTTAGGTACATATATTATCAAACTCTTTGACATGTCTGAGTGACGGCGGACATAGTTGTAAATTGGCAAACGATATTTATGCACCACGTGCACGTGCATCAATGACATACGGATAAAGACATAGTTTTCACAAGAACTAATATATTGTTATTTGTTCCTCACCATAATGATGTGAATGAAAGTTTTCTTACCATTTAACTTCCAAAATAACTGTAGGGTTAGCATCGTATTTACATTTCAAATTTATAGCGTTTCCTTCATTCGCAATAATTGTAATTCTTTTCTCTACTATCAAAGGAGGATCTATAAACATAAGAATTACATATTAATACATAGTGCACTATTGTATTGTTCACATTGATATTTATACCATTTTCTTTATTTATTAGGAATTTAAAAAAACTTAAGAAACATATTATATCATTTTTTTTATTTTCCCCATGTTCTGCATTGTCCCGGTTGTATTTAATGATATGTTCTTTTTCTCATTTTTAGTAAATTTAAGATCCTCAAATTAATTATCGTTCAGAAGGTTGAATATAATGTGTTTTGTATCTAAATTTAATTTTTACGTTAAAAAATGTGTCAAATTAGTAAACAATATTTAAGCATGATAAAAAATCTTTTTCTTATGGAACTAAATATGCATAAGCCATAAATAAAACAGCATGAATTTTATATTGATGACTCTTAAATTCACTGGTTGCGTCAAATATGGAATATACACATTTCTCATTTAAACTTTTTGTATTTTTCTTAAATTCATATACTTTTTTGCAGTTTTTTTGCGAAATATAATAATCTCGAAAGCAACTTACATTGAACATCAATAGTAGCAATGTGTGTTTTATTTGACCATCCGTGACCATTTTTCAATTCACAAGTGTAATTTCCAGAATTATTCTTTGATAAATTTCTTATTGTGAGTGTTGTGTTTAGTTTATATCCACTGTCATTATTTTTGACTTCGTATACTTCGTCATTCTTCTTCCTGAAATTGAAAACATGAAACTAAGTATAAAATATAAACTTTGGTGAACGGATTAAAGTGGACAGTGTTACCGCACATGAAAAAATAATATTCTCATATAAAATGCTTCTAATAAGTTTTGCAAAAATATAAAAGATTTTTAACTTTAACTCATTACTGCCCGCCGTACTCTGATTGAGTACACCTATTCCAAGCGTGATTTGGTGTATTATTTCTTTGTTAGCAATAGCCTATTATGAAACTATATGATTGTAGTAAACTGTAAAAAAATAAAATTTGGCAAAAATGCGTAGATAAATGTATCGAAATATTGGTTTAAAACAAGATGATTTAGATTAGATATTTGAATTATTTTTTAGTATAAATAATAACACATTTTTAATTGTTTCTTATTATTATGTATACTTAGGCTCTACTAAAACATGATATATTTTTAGTATGACAATATTTTTCATCTACCGTGTGCTATGTTGCATTTTATTGCACTGTACTCAAGCGAGTACAATGGGCGTTTAAGAGTCAAAAACTGCGCTGGCTTAGTAATAGTTAGCTAATGACTCATAGCTTTATCAGCATGTGAAACTAAAGCAGTGGAGACTTAGTTCGCTTTTGGCTCTTACCAAATTCATTTGTGTAAATAAAATTATAAAATTCGCATCCTTTTTCTGTTTTGATTTTGCTGTAATGCGTGAAAAGTGTAATAACTTAATAACCAAACAGTGTGTGTGTACTTGTGTATTGCTTGTCGAACCGAGCACAAAAATTCAAATGAAGATGCTGAATAAGAAGAAGTAAATGATGATGATTTGATGTCCTCAACTTTTCGAAAGGATGTTGCAGGAACAGTTGAAGTAGTTCCACGCCATCCCATCCATGATGTTTCTGACTGGGACTACAGTGATGATGGGCCACTTTCGAATCACAAGACACCATCAAAACGAGTTAAAAATCAAGACGCACCTGAGTAGAGGAAAACCTTGCCTATTTATAGTACAACCTATAACGCCACCAATGCCATTCTGGGCCGACAAAAAAGTGTTGCAGAATCCATAAAAGACCACAATCCTGCAAAGCTGCTTAAAAAATTCTTTGATGAAGATATTATGAACTTGGTAACGGAAAACAGTGTTTTGTACGCCGAAATGGGCCGTGAAGACTTGAAAAGATTTTTGGGAATATTGATGTTAACTGGATACCATAAACTGCCTACCGAACGTGCTTACTGGAGTTTGGTTGAAGATCTTGGAGTTCCATTTGTCGCAAATTGTATGCCACGTAATAGATTTTTGGACATAAAAAGAAACCTTCACTTGGCCGACAATTCTCTTGCCACAGGATCGTCTGATAAAATGTACAAAGTGAGACCGTTATGCGATTTTCTTCAGAAAAACTCGTGTCAGTGGGGAGTTTTTCATGAAAATTTATCGGTGGACGAGTCGATGATCAAATATTTTGGTTGTCATTCAGCCAAACAATTCATATTGGGCAAACCCGTATGATTCGGCTATCGGTATTGGGCTGCAACAACCTCCGATGGCTACTGCTACACTTTCGATGTCTATTGCGGGAAGTCAACAACAGAAGTTGACAGGTGACACCATCGTCAATAATTCCTAAAATGGAACATAAAAATAATGGGCACAATCCCGAGCGAATGGACAATCAATTGCTCTGTGCGATATGCCACAGCCGAGTTTGCTGTTGTTGTAGTCTATGCTATAAAACACTGTGTGTCAAGCGGTCATACTTCGGACACTATCACGCATAACCGCCCAGTATATTCGGGCTAGTACACCCCCATATCTCTGAAGTTAAATGTTTTTTTTTCAATTTTCTTTTTCTAGTGTTTGTTTTTTCTCATAAACTCTCAATAAATAAGATAAAAAAATAATTTTCGCACGTGGTTTTCTTTTGGAAGTTAATGGGTTAAAAAACGTCAAATAATAATCGTCAGAAACTCAGAATGTCTGACGACTAAAGATTCATTTGTTGCATTCCGACCGTTGACAGTAGATTTGTTCTGTGAAATTATTTTTTTTGTTTGAAAGTGTTATATTATAGAAAAATTGTAAACAGACTTAGATACTGTCATTATGAGTATGTGGTGACACATATTCATGAAGTGAAAGGATAAAAAATATTTATGTTTATTATTAGAAGTATTTTATATGAGAATATCTATACTTCTATGAACATTTTTTTCCGTGTGGAGCTTTATTTGTGTACGGTTTTATCCTGTCTGGCTTAATCCTAGAACCCTAAACTTTGTGTGCTCTCTTGAACTTTCTTTTTCTTTGGAGACCGACATATCCCTATTCCAATCGTTGCTTTCCATATTTCATACAGCTAGAAAATTGTTTTCCAAACTTAGATTGACTAGTCAAGAAATTTTCTAAGAAACAATCAATACTTTGACATAACCTTAGAAAATTCGACTCAAACCGTTCTTGATTGATGGAATAAGGTTAAAGACACTTTTTAACTAGATACTTGTTATTTTTATCTAAGTGATAGTTATGTGACTGAAAGTTTGCTTACCATAAAACCCTCAAAAGATCTTTAGGGTTGGCATCGTATTTACAACTCAAATTTATAATATTTCCTTTATTCTCAATAATATGAATACTATCCTCAATTACCATAGGAGCATCTGTAAACATAAGTGTTACATATTAATAATAGTGTACCATTGTATTGTTTGCGTCGATAGTTACTCCAACATTCCTTAAAAAGTTAAGACTACAAAAATATCACATGTTTCATTTTCCCCTATTCTGAATTGTCACTGATGTGTTTTATCATCTCCTGCTAACTGAAAAGCTTTATTGTATTTAAGTCTCAAAATTTCTAAATGGTCTTTTGTGGTGGTATTAGTTCTCATTCGTAGGCATTACATGTGACACTAGTGGTTGATTCAGTAACCTCGAGCTGCAATTAATTGGGATTATGCTTATCAATAAAAAAAAAATGGTCTTATTGCCACTTATCTGATCATATAACATATGCCATCTGATGTTATGAAAAAAGGTTTACCTATTTTTATAATGAAATAATATGTATTCTCTTGTATACTATTTACCCACTTTAATATTTATTCTGAAGGTTGAACAGAATGTTTTTTTAGTAGTTTTGTATGTAGAAAAATTTGTCTTTGCATAGCGGTTACAATGCGTTGAAGACACTGTTGACTTTGTCTTATTACCATGGATAAGTTTTAAGTACAATAGTATTTCTTGTATATCGATGGTTTTTTGTATGTGTATCATCAGTTGTGTAACTAAGTGTTTAGTATGGAATAAACATTTCTTGTTTAAAATTGCAATTTTAACTACTTTTTTGCAATTTTTTGTAAAAAATAAAAAATATCTCGAAAGCAGCTTACAATAAACATCGATAGTAGCAATTTGTGTTTAATTTGACAATTCTACAGGATTTTTCAATAGACAAGTGTAGTTTCCAATATCGCCCTAGCTTTTTTGCAAAAAAAAAAAAAAATTGTAAAAAATAAAAAATATCTCGAAAGCAGCTTACATTGAACATCGATAGTAGCAATGTGTGTTTTCTTTGACCATCCTTGACTATTTTTCAATTCACAAGTGTAATTTCCAGTATTGTTCTTTAATAATTTTTTTATTGTGAGTGTTGTGTTTAGTTCATACCCAATGTCATTTTTTCTGACATCGATTTTTTCACCATTTTTATACCTGAAATTGAAAAAATAGTGAGCTTAATTCGCTCACCGGCAGCTAAACAACCACAATCCGAAAAATGTTTTAAAACTCTGTACTTAAGTTCTTATTTTTATCCTAAGTGATCTTTAGTTATCTTTAGTGACTGAAAGTTTTCTTACCAACTAACTTCCATAAGATCTTTAGGGTTAGCATCATATTTACAACTCAAATTTGTAGGATTTCCTTCTTTTTCAACAATTTTAATACTATCTTCGAATATCATTGGAGCTATAAAAATAAGAATTGGATATAATAATAGCGCACTATTGTATTGTTTATATTTATTGACTCCACAGACTCCGTGTTTATAGATTACTCAATAAACAAAGTAATATCGACTGTGGAAAAGAAAAAGGACGTAACCCAGATCAAATTTTACAGGAGGCGCTAAAAACGTGTTTTGATGATTTTGGACCATATGCAAATTATGAATTATAAACAACCTTGAAATGCACGGAGACTTCTAAGCTGGTGTTTAATTGACATAATCTGATATTAATTAAAGAAATTGTCTAGGAAAAACCTTTATTTCAGTCTTTTTTCTTGGTTTTAATTTTTTACAAGGTCATATTTTTCAAACTTAAAAGCTAAATTTAGATACTAAATCGGCATTTGCATCTTGCATCCTTTTGATGAAACGTGTATGAAGTTTGATTCATTGTGAATATGGAAAAAAAAGCTGTTTTTAAAAAACTGTGGGTTACGGCCTTTTTCCTTTCCACAGTCGATATATTAACTATGGATAACATTGTTTAAATCTCGTCAGTTTTGAATTGTCACTGTTCTGTCAGAGTAAGTTGGAAGGGGCTCAAAGGAGGCATGCAAATTTTGACTTAGGTTGGCGAGCTCTTTGTTTAATTATAAAAAGCAAAATACTCTCTGATCAAATCAGTAACTTACTACCTGAAATTTCTGATATATTATCTATTGAGACTAACTCAGCCTTAGTATACAATTGTACATGTTCAGTTTTTGATATAGATTATTTTACAGAATATTGTGTATTGATACATTACATAAGTGTATTAAGTGACATTTGATTACTTAAAAAATTATGGTGAACAATATTTTAAGCGTGATATAAAAATCTTTTTCTTATAGAACCAGGAATGAGCTATAAATACGACACTATTTAATATTATTTTTATTTATCTTTTTGCAGTCTTTTTGAGAAGATTAATAAAAAAACTCTAAAGGAGCTCACATTTAACATCAATAGTAGCAATGTGTGTTTTTTCTGACCATCCTTGACTATTTTTCAATTTACAAGAGTAATGTCCAATATCCTTCTTTGATAGAGATTTTATCATGAGCGTTGTGTTTAGTTTATATTCGCTGTCATTTTTTCTGACTTCCAATCTTCTGCCATTTTTGAACCTGAAATTTGAAAAAGAAATACTTAACATAAATATACTTTGTGTGCTCTATTCTTTTACGGAGAGCGACATATCCCGATTTTAACGGTGTCCTTCCATATTTGATATTGGCTCGTCAATAAATTATTTCAATAACATTTTTTTACATATTCTACGATAATTCGACTAACATTGTTCAAATTTAGTCGTATGACTTATATATGCTTTGTTATATGATGAAGATTTCAACAAAAAAATGAATTTTATTAAAATTTTACAAAAAATATTTGAGCATTTTATACAGATTTTAATTACTTATGTTTGTACTCTAACTCAGGTGCAATAATCACGTCATTTTATGAGTTCTGGTGATGGCGGACAATTGGAAAACGATAATTATAATATATGATGAGTATTAATGGAACAAGCAAAAACAGACTAGATCTATGTGGAACATATGGCCACCACGTTGCACTTTCATATTTCTCTGTCTCCCGCCAATTGCTTTGCTTCCTCCCATGACATAAGCACCCCTCATTTCTGCCGAGTAAATCCTATGGATATTGCCCGCGGGACGCCAGAACCCTACCGGTCGGGAGAAGAAGCAAGCAGTATTAAGGCTTTTCAGAGGGATCTGCAGCATGTGACCCATCTACGTCCAACGTCTCCCCATAACCACTGACTTGGCAGGGCGCTGTCTTGTGCGTTTCCTAATCTCGGAATTCCTTACGAAATCAGACAACCTCATACAATGGTAATGACACACATTCACTTGTCAAGAATATGAGGTCCCAATATGTTATTTTTAGCTGTACGAAAAGTTTTCTTACCACATGACTTCCAAAAGATCTCTAGGGTGAGCATCGTATTCGCATGTCAATTTTGTAGGATTTCCGTCGGTCTCAATAATTTTGATCTTATTGTTGAATATTATGGGAGCATCTATAAACATGAGTATTACATATTAATAATAGTGCACCATGGTATTGTTCGCATTAAAAAAATATAATATTCGCATTAATATAATAGATAATCAATTATTTATTAAAAAAAGCTTAAGTCACAAAAATATCGCATGGCTTATTTCCCTCCCCCCCCATTCTGAATTGTCACTGATCTTAACAATAAAAAAATAACATAAAAATGATTTATTTGAATACATCGTGCACATCAAATGTGATATATGTGACTCTGGGTACATTCTGAGTAGGGAATCCAATCCCGAGCCAAAATGTTGATCCCGGGATTTAGGGATTGGAATTTTTCGATCCCGGGATCAGTACATTTTTTTAAGAAATAAAATTTGTTTTTTTTGTGAAAAATAAAATAAACAATTTATTCTATATTATATAACCAACTATGGGCTGCCGATACGTTACCAAAAAGTTTTCTTAACTTTTCCGGTTCTAAGCTCAAGAAATGCGACCCCAATACCCACATTTTCTTAAATATCTATTTTAATATGGGTGATACAATGTTTATAATTAAGGTATTCTTATATCATAGTTTTTTGGACCTTTTGTAGTTTATATAAATACGATAAGACAAGAGATAAGCGCCCGCTTATCAGCGATCGTTTGTAAGATAACTAGACTGAACGCCGCTAAGCAATGCTCGCCAGTAGTACATTGACATTTGCACTGAAACCACGTATATTTTACGCGCAACTTAAAATATGATTATTTATTAAAAAAACACGGATTTTTATAAAAAAATGTATGAGTAATGATGCAGAGAGATATTTTAAAGCCCTTAGACTATTTATTTTTTTGAAAATCATAATAATAAGGCCAATAATGAGGAAACCACTGGGGTCCCTAAAAGACCCCCATCGGCCGAGAAGTATTTTTCTAGTCTCCGAGCCGCGAGAGTTAATCTCAGTTATTCGCGATGTACATGTGAATGAGTGGATTTTTTAATTACTCGTAAAAAAATATGCGCCATAATCATTAAACGTACTTAATATGCATACATTATGTAAAAATACGCAATATAACTTAAAATAATTAATGTCCACAGCTGATAAAAGTATCTACCTACTTCAGACTGCAAGAGCAAAGATTTCTGAAATTGTCGTGTATTTTTAATGATCCAGTGTCAATTTTTCGATCCCGGGATCCCGGGGCTAGTCCCGAAATTATAGTTTTTTTTTTATATTCACACATTTTATTTTTATAAATGATATTTATAATATACAACTTATAATGATATTTATAATACAACTTTTTTATGATATTTATAATACAACTTATTCTATATGATATAAAGCATTTATTTTATATTTATTTCTTTAGTTAAAATATAGTCGGAAATAAATTTTCTTTTCAACAGCCGTTCAGGAAATTCTGTGGTTTTTGTAGTAGAACCACTTGTATTCGATGGAAGTTGGTCCATGAATTTTCATTTTGTGTATTGAAAATAAATGCGTGTGCAGTCTTTTTGTAGATTCCTCTCCAGTTTTAAACACCATACTGCACTCTTTACTCTTAGCTGTGGCTGCATCTATAGGCGTAAAAAAGTGTTTCCGTATTGAACTTATATCGTCATCTTTCTTATGAACTCGAAATTCCTGTTCCTTGTTCATGTTTAATTGAAGGGTAAAAATATGTTATTAAAATACTCGGTGTCTCTTGGAAATTCAACCGTAGAAATAATGAAAAATATTTTTTGACACTGGTATTATATAGGAGCTGAAACGAGTGAATTTTTGTTGAGTCTAATTTTAAAGAGTTATTATGTTATTGTTTTATCACCTCTTTTCAAATTTTATTTTTAAAAAAGTTTTATATGTACATGTTTAGAACAATAGAAAAATCACTTAAGTTATCGTCACACTGGATTTGACAAATAATATTAATGATAACAAACAACATAAAATGTCTTCATAGAGCAAAGCTGAAGTGGCATTAAAATAAATAAAAAGCCAATTAACATTTCAATATGCACAATGCAGATAAAGAAACAAGAAACATTTTATACTAAAAAATAACGTCTTATCGTCAAACGTGTCCTCTTACAGTAATCTATAATATGCTGTAGAATTTAATATTTTTGGGATTCATTAAAACGTAATTTATTACCATAAATGACTTCTAGTATTTCATTTTATTGATTTCGTGACAGATTTTTTTTTCGAATATGATATCTTGTGCATTGTGAAATAATGAACAATGGAACATTGTTTATTATATTTGAAGATAAGACAGTCTGTATATTGGCTGTGTTTTATTTTACAACGCCAAGACAATTCTGCTTTATACGAAAACTAATCCCGAAGCTTTCGGGATCATTTCTTCTAATCCCGGGATTGAAATGTATCGAAAACTGTACAAGATCCCAGGATCCCGGGATTGGATTCCCTAATTCTGAGATAATCGATACAAACTGTTAAAAAAAACGAAACGAAAAAATAACACTTTTATTTATGCACAAATTAGAGAAAATATATTTTATTCAGTGTAAAAATACATGTAGGTATTGCAAATATATACTATTTTGAACAAGAAAATGGTATTTTACTGCGTTTTTTGAACCATTTTTAATAGGCTGTCAAAATATTTTATTTAAAAATAGTTCAAACTATTTTACCATTTTATTTAATTTAATTTTGACCATTTTATTTATTTAATTTTAACCATTTTATTTATTTTATTTATTTTAATTTTGATAATAATAAAATTTTTAAAAATATTTATTCTTCAGCGGACCGGACCCCCTGACGTTGTCCACGTACCCCCAAATGATTTTTAATTTGTCGCGAACCCCCTCACCCTCAGTCCACAGGAACCACTTTGGGAACCACTGATGTAGAGTATGCACTGTTTGATGTATGGTTATTGTGAATGTACAGTATTTTTTAAATCCTCATAATATATTTTTATATTATTATGTAAATATTTAATAATTACTAGTTGACCTCAACGGGGGGATTTTCGTTGCATTTTTAAGTAGTCAGAAAATTACAAACCTATTTATTGAATAAGCCAGAAATTCTAAAAATAAAATAAATATATCTCGGGACATATATCGACAGCCCTGCCCTGCAGTATTTTAGTTGTAAATTATTTAATTTTTGGAATAATGCTTAGGTTTGCTAACAATCATTTTTCGTAGTAGCATAAATCGACTTTGGGGATATGCCCTCCAGTATTTAAATTGTAAAATAGCAGAAATAGTCCTCGTAAATTACTTAATTTTTGGAATAACGTTTAAGTTTGCTAACAATCATTTTTCGTAGTAGCAGAAATTTCAGGGGGAATTAGCAGGGGGAGGGGAAATCGGGGACAATTTACAGACGGACGGACGGACATTATCGACTATTAATATATAGATTGTTATTATTATTTTACAGTTAATTATTCGCCTATTTTTCTTGTAGGTCGGCGAGTCCCTTGTTAATTTAAGAGAAAACAATATTTTTAGATCAAATGATTACATAACTGCATTTTCTGACTTATTTATTATCTATGACAGCATCAGTGCACATATTTTCGGAAATTTACATTGATAACTTTACAGTAAACTGCATATTGTAAATGTATTCAGTAACAATCGATTGCCTATTTAAGTACTCCATCAGAATGATGAAAAAACTCATTGCTTCCTAGAACACCGAGAATTGCGTTTATATAAAGCGAGCTCTTTGTAAGCGCATTGGCAGTCCACTCCTGGCTGTGCTAATTTAGAAAACTTTGCGTTCTTCCACACAACAACTCATCAAAGTTTTATCGCAATCAGATGAATGGCATAGGAACGCATACGGGACAGACAAAAAATAATATCGTATTGGCAGCCCACCGCTGATTTATATAAATTTGCGGACGTCCCCACAATAACTCAGCAAAGTTTTATCACAATCAGATGAACGGTATGGGAACACATATGGGACACATACTTGTAAAAATAATAACGTAAAATAATAACATATTGGCATCCCATCGCTGATTTATATACATTTGCGGACGTCCGCACAACAATGAACCAAAGTTTTATCACAATCGAATGAGCGGTATAGGAACAGGAAAGCATAAGAGACAAAATTACCAAATTAAAGTATTGGCAGCCCACCGCTGATTCATGTACATATGCGGCCGTCCGCACAACAACTCACCAAAATTTTATTACAGTCCGATGAACAGTATATGAACGCATACGGAAAAAAACAAACAAATTAACGTATTGGCAGCCCACCGCTGATTTATGTACATTTGCGGACGTCCGCACAACAACTCAACAAAGTTTTATCGCAATCGGATGAACGGTATAGGAACGAATACGGAAAAAACCAACAAATTAACGTATTGGCAGCTCACCGCTGATTTATATACATTTACGGGCGTCCGCACAACAACTCACCAAAATTTTATCGCAATCGGATGAACGGTATAGGAACGCATACTAGACAAACAAACAAATTAACGCATTGGCAGCCCACCGCTGATTCATAAACCTATTCTGGCGTCCGCACAACAACTCACCAAAATTTCATCGCAATCGGATGAGCGGTATAGGAGTGCATAGGTAACAAACAAACAAACATTCATTTTTATATATATAGATTAACAGCTTACACTTAACGCTGATAGTAGCAATGGGTGTTTTTCTCAGGAATGAGCTATAAATAAGACAGTATTTAATGTTGTTTTTATTTATCTTTTTGCAATCTTTTTGAGAAGATTAATAAAAAAACTCAAAAGGAACTTACATTTAACATCAATAGTAGCAATGTGTGTTTTTTTTGACCATCCTTGACTATTCTTCAATTTACAAGAGTAATGTCCAATACCGTCCATTGATAGAGATCTTATCATGAGCGTTGTGCTTAGTTTATATTCGCTGTCATTTTTTCTGACTTCCAATCTTCTGCCATTTTTGAACCTGAAATTTAAAAAAATTTGAACCTGAAATTTAGAAACATAAAAATATTTTGTGTGCTCTATTCTTTTGCGGAGAACGACATATCCCTATTTTAGCTGTGGCCTTCCATATTTGATATTGGCTAGTCAATACATTGTTTCAATAACATTTTTTTACATATTCTACGATAATTTGACTAACATTGTACAAATTTAGTCGTACGACTTATGGTTTGATATGCTTTGTTATATGATGAAGATTTCAACAAAAAAAAAATGAATTGTATTCATATTTTATAAAAAATATTTGAAAATGTAATACAGATTTTAATTAGTTATGTTTGTACTCTAACTCAGGTACAAATATAATCACGTCATTTCATGTGTTCCGTTGATCGTGGACATTACAAAATTGGAAAACGATAATTATAATATATGATGAGCATTAATGGAACAAGGCAAAAATAGACTAGATCTACTGTCAATGTATTGTTATTTTTCTTCTTCTTCTTTGTTCCCTATGTGGAAAATATGGCCACCACGTGGCACTTTCACATTTCTCTCTCTCTCTGCCAATTGCTTTGCTTCCTCCTATGACATATAAGCGAGTAAATCCTATGGATATTGTCCACAGGATGCCGGAACCCCACCGGTCGGGAGAAGAAGCAAGCAGTATTAAGGCTTTCCGGAGGGATACGCATCACGTGACCCATCTACTTCTGACGTCTATCCATAACCGCTGACTTGACAGGGCTCTGTCTTATGCGTTTCCTAATTTCGGAATCCATTACGAAATCAAACATCCTCATACAATGGTAATGACACACATTCTCTTGTTGAGAATATGAGGTCCCAATATGTTATTTTTAGCCGTACGAAAAGTTTTCTTACCACATGACTTCCAAAAGATCTCTAGGGTTAGCATCGTAATTGCATGTCAATTTTGTAGGATTTCCGTCGTTCTCAATAATTTTGGTACTATTATTGAATATTATGGGAGCATCTATAAACATGAGTATTACATATATTAATAATAGTGCACCATGGTTTTGTTCGCATTATTATGCAAACTTATTTTTTGCATATTTGCATGAATTTGTATTATTATTATTATACTAGCTGACCAGGCATGCGTTGCAATGCCACTAAAAGTGTTTGTGTTTTAATTATGTTTATTGAAGTGCTTTTGGATATATATTGTTTTATGAATGGATCTTAAGGTTTTTCAACGCGTGAGCAGGCCAGATACAGCTGTCCATGTGAGAAGTATGGTTTTTAAAATTTAGTCCACACACTTGTAGCGATTGTCCAAATGCGAGTCGCACCGGAAACTGCAAACAATTTAATTCTAACGGCCTATCTGCCGGAATTATTGGGATGCTTGGAAACAGTACATCGTATCCTTTAAATTTTCCATTTAAAATTGTAGCCTAGATGATACTGTTCATTAATTTTTCACTGAAAGCCTGGTACCATTGCAAAGTCGTGGTGGATTTATATTTCGGAGAAGAATGATAGTACGCCAATTTTCAGTGTTAAAACGTGCGGTAGCATCCCTGGCAAATCAAGTGAGACAACTTCGTTTTTATCAATTTATACTATCGATGGACTTATACGTTGTTTTTTGCCTGGTATTTTGTTTGGAATCCTGCAGTTGATGGCATTATCATCGTTGTTTTTGGCTGATAATATAACACGTTCACTGAGCAAACGATGTTGAAGTTTGCTAACAATCATTTTTCGTAGTAGCAGAAATCGACCTCGTGGGGTATATCGACAGCCCTGCATGCAGTATTTAAATTGTAAATTATTTAATTTTTGGAATAATGTTAAAGTTTGCTAACAATCATTTTTCGTAGTAGCAGAAATAGAACACGTGGCGTATTAGGTAAAGTCAAAAGTAATCGCGGTGTTTTTAGTACAGTGAAAAAAAATATTTATAAAAAAACTGCACATGATTTATTTATTTAAATAATTTTCCTCATTATTTACAATGTCTCTCCACAATTTAGGCTACTTTTCGATGCCTCTTTTGTAAAATTCAGGCTCCTATGAAATAAAAAAGGCATCTAGATGATTTCGGACTTAGATTTTAGAATTAAAATTTTGTTTCGAAGCGAATGTTCCATACTTCGAAATAAATCATAATCCGATGAAGTAATATCAGGAGAGTAAGGTGGATGAGGCAGCAGATCTAGGTTGAGCTCTTTAATTTTTTCTTGGGTGATTTTTGCTGCGCACTTCTCAAATTATCGTGTTGTGACATTTGCCGTTGATTATTCACTAACATTGACTAATTTTTTTATTAATTCTTCCTTAAATCTGTCCAATTGCGCACAATAAACCTCCGATGTGATTGTTTTCCCAGGTTTTAGTAATTCATAATAAATCATCCCCGAAATATCCCACCACATACGCAAAAGATTTAATGTCATACCTGGTCGAGAGGTTGAAACCGGTGCTTCCCATAGAGATAGCCATTGTTTTTTATCATTAGGAGAGATATAAATAATCCATTTCTCGTTTCCAATAACTATCCTTCTTAGAAATGGATCGATTTCATACATGCTAAGCAAAGAAAAACAAATAATCACTCGATAATCCAGGCCGACTGCGATAGATTATGCGGCAACCAAAATCCTCGACTATGTTTCTTTCCCAACTGTTTTAAGTAATATTTTACACTTGACCAAAACAGCCGATGTCTTGAGATAATTCTTTGATTGTTTTACGAGGATCGGATTCCACAAATGATTTCAGCACTTCGTCATCGATTTTTGCGATTTTCCCGATTTTGGACTATTTGCTAAATTTATGTCACCATTTTTGAACTTTTTAAGCCACAGTCGACACTTACGAATCTTTAAAATATCTCCATATGTTTCGCAAATGCTTTCTTGGCTTTCAACCCCTAGTAAAAAAAAAAACAATAACACACGCCGTAACTGCATCTCTTTGATCTCCGGCCGTGACATTTTTCTATGGGTGAAAATAAAAAAAAATGTATTGAAACCGAAACGGGATAAAATGAGTTTTAAAATAATACCAATCTTGATGTACTTACCCAATGGGAACCAAGCGCAAACTGATTTCAAAACGCGCACTAAAATCACGGCAATTACTTTTCGCTTTACCTATTATATCGACAGCCCTGCAGTATTTAAATTGTAAATTATTTAAAATTTACTGTTTACTTATTTAAAATAGCAGAAATAGACCTCATAAATTATTTTATTTTTGGAATAATGTTTAAGTTTGCTAATAACTATTTTTCGTAGTAGCAGAAATTTCGTAAATTATTCAATTTTTGGAATAATGTTTAAGTTTGCTAACAATTATTTTTCGCAGAAGCAGAAATAGACCTCATAAATTATTGAATTTTTGGAATAATGTTTAAGTTTGCTAATAACTATTTTTCTTTGAAATAATGTTCAAGTTTGCTAACAATCATTTTTCATAGTAGCAAAAATCGACCTCGGTGCATATATCGA